>JANHGN010025931.1:31060-59197 GCA_024605025.1 Megaceryle maxima
TTTCTTAAGCAATTGTTTTCAAATTCAGATATTTAGGAAAAAAAAAAAAACCCAAACCACAACAACAACAAACAACCAGCCTGGCTACCTTTTAACCATATATTCTTCCTCAAAAAGCAATACAAAGCACTCTGTTGTACACAGAGAAAAGTTGTAACCCTTGGACTAAGAGCCGGACACTGCAGCAGGGACAGGAGGTAGCACAGGCATATTCTGGCAGAGGTTTTCAGAGAAATGTGTAGAAAGTTAACAGAGAAGGGAGAAAAGGAAAAGCAAAGGAGGAGCTTGTCCCTCGTCCTATTGCTCCCTAGGCCCTGGGACCAGGCCTTCACTTCTAGGAAGCACGTACGAGCTATAAATGAACTACTAACATAGTTTCTCTTACCACAATGGGTGAAGACATGCTGTGGTCTGATCTGAGGTTTAAAGAAAGCCTCAGGAAGCCTCTTGACGGCACTAATTTAAGCACAAGCTTACATGCTGGTCTCTGGAATTCTGTTTATTTTGGTCTGAAAGCTGCAATATGAGCACTAGAAATGTTTACATCTAGTAAATGTAAATTCTGCAGCAGTATCTTCTGGCAGTGCTAGCTGCATTAAGGAAAGTAGGTGAGTCTAGACTCAAATGCTGTTTGAGCAATACAGGATTTTTAGCACAGTGGTAACATTTTCATTTTAAAAATAAAAAGCTGAAAGCTTTTCCTTAGGTACTGTCAATGTTCCTTCTCATTATCACCTGACAAGATTTTGGTAGGATAATATTGTACATTCCCTGGTCGTATTTCACATTACTCCTGATGTCTTAAGTCCTGAATGCAATATTCTATGCAACTGCTAACACAGAATTCTGGATATAGAAATGGGATGGGAATTTACAATTGTTAATATTAAAAATATTCTCTAAAAGCCCTTCTCTGCTGGTATGGTTTTGTTAGAAATGCGGGCAAGCCAACACACAAAAATGTCGTAATGAAGGAATACTCTTTCATTTTAGCAGCAGTTCTTAATTTGATTAAAACAGGAAAAGGAATTTCTCATGTGCTTCCATGCCCAGGTTTTTAATTTTTTTTTTTTTTTAAAAAAAAAGGTTTGTTTCTCAACTGTAGTGCCTCAGAAGTTTCCACCAGAGCAAGCTAAAGCAAGTCCATCAACTTCACAGCAAAGCAGGAAAAGAAAGATCAACAGCACGTGTGCCATGGTAACTGCACACACTGCTCCTTTGCGGTCAGAGAGCATAGGTCCTATGAGACAACCACACAAGAGGATGCTTAACTTCTCACACACTCCCTTCAAAAGATGCCCATTGGCTGATGAAAAACTCACAAGCACAATGCACCACGTATTCATGACTACCCTGCCACTGTGGCTTCTGCTCCATTGCAGAACTTAAGACATGGGAATCTGGTCTGGAGAGCGTAAGAATTCAGCACAGAGTCAGCCAGGCTTCAAGCACTGTCAGCAGCGCCACCTTGTGCCTGGTTTTGTGCTGGGGTTTTTCTTGGGGTGTTGAGGTGGTGGGGTTTTTTTATCTCCCCTGGCTTTTTGTTGTTTTAAATTAATGGGATAATGGCAACATAGGCCATTTGGGGACCTCAGAAGTAACTAAACCATGCTGGGGTTTTTTTGACTAATTCCCAATCCAAGACAAAAATGTGTATTCTTTGATGCACTATACTGCAAAGGTAGTCCATATTCCAGTCCCTTTTTTCCATCTAATTCACCACTCTTTTAAGATCTATTTACAAGGATTTCTTTACTCTTTCACCTCTTTGCCCAAAATCTAAAGTTTGGAGTTTGGGTTGTGGTTTTTTTGTTGTTGTTGTTTGGTTGTTTTTTTAAAACAGCTAAAATCTACCACGTAGTTTTTACCTGATAGAAGTAAAATAAGCCAAACTGCATAACAATCTCTACTGTGTTATCACACTTAGGTCTGTGTGATGTTTTCTATGATAATGTGACAAAATAATTATGTCCAGAAACTCACCTCCACCAGTTTGGACAGCGGTCAGCTGTGGTCCCACTTCTCGCAACCCTTCATTGTCCACAGGGTAAGTAGATGTCTGAGATGAGCTCGTTCCTTGTGTATCATCATCACACAATGCTGTGGTCTGAGCCCTGAGCAATTCCAGGGCTCCTATGCTTGCCATCTCCTCAAAGCCTTCTGACATCTGAGCCAAGGGAGAATCTCGAGATGCAGAGAGAAATGGGGTGTCCAGAGGTGAGCTTGGAGGGGACAATGATGACAAGGAGGACCGCGATGACAGGGATGCCAGGGACTGCGGGGTATCCAGAGACCTCCGCTGCTTATTGAAGTTTGAGTGTCCAATAGGATCAGCATATGGCACATCCTTTGTGAGAGACTCAAAAGGAATGATGTCAAAGCGTAAATGCTGCCCATAGTCTGTAACGCCGTCTGATTTGTCATACTGCGGAAGGCCATAGATGTCTGTAAAGCTGACCGAGCTGAGGGAGCCTCTGCTGGAGGCCAAGGATCCTCGACTGGAGGCCAGGGATCCCCTGCTGCTGCCAGAGGACATGGTGAGGGTGCTAGCTGACAGACTACAGCAGGCAAAGAAAGAGAAAACAAAAAAGGCCCTTTCAAATATAATCAGAAACAGCAGTGCAGACATAAAAACGTCAATCCAGATTACACAGTCAGTTTTACATGTATTCAGCACAGTGACACAGAGAGATGATTTGACATTTTAAGGTCTAGTTCGTGTCTGTTGCCCTGGTCTCAAGCACAACCATGAGCAAGTGACAACCAAATCAGGACCAAGCGCCTGACAACAAACAGTCCAACAGGGCTCTTTCCTCCAACGTGCAAGCAGCCCTAATTTGGCAAAAAAGAGGCCAGAGGAGGATCTGGATCAATGGACTCAATGTGAAGCCAGGAAGGGTAGATTACCATGATCCAGCTTGAATTTATGTTAATGATGGGTCATAAACATATCAAGAGAAGAGGTATGAAGGGATTTGGAAAGTCCTAACAACAAACTGCTGTGTAAACCTCACCCTCACGGGTTTTTCCCCTGCAAAATAAAAAAATACTTTAGGATGAATACTATTCCAGTTCTTCTTACCACTCTCAGACAGGGAGAGAAGAATCTAAGTGACGAAGAGAGATGAAATTAGACACAGCAGAAACCGAGCTTTTGATGTTGGTGTGGTGTTGAGCTGAGGAATCCCCAAGAGCTGCATCTAAAAAGGCAGCTGTAAGTGTGAATATGCAAAACATGCTGGGCTTCCATGTGGGTCTTAGCACATCCTCATATTTAAATGGCAAAATTTTGTCATCCCACCAGGGATCAAAACCCCCATCCTTTGGAGAAGGTATCAGAATATTCAAACCTCACAGAACTTACAAGAATGTTATCTTCATAAAAAGATGAAACTTCAGCAATATTACAATGGGCTTTAAGTACATATCTACTTTTCAGAAAATAAAAAACATATAAAATTCCTATATATACATAATCAATTCCACTAGCCAACACTAATAGCATGTACAATACTCCATCCAAACCATCACATTACACAGACCAAATGGTGTAAATTTAGTAAAATTTAATTTACTTGGCACACAAACGCAAAAGCATTAAAAGGTAAACTTTATAGATTATTAACAGTTAAAACTTCAAAACTTGCTGGTTTTACGCAACTCACCTTTTTAACTGGGAGTGTAAATATGAGGTTAAACGTGTAGCTTCTTCTAGTTGCATAAGCAAACAATTTCTCTTTTCCTGTAACAGTATCCTATAATTAAGCAGATACATATTATGATTGTTTTTCTTACAGTAGTGCTCAAGAAGCGTCAGGAGCTTTCCAAGTGCAGAAATACATAATTGCATTGCAGTTTAAAATATAAAAAGAAATATCACTGTCTAATGAAAAGCTTTAATTTATGCAGTTTATATGTAGCAATGATCAGCAAGAACACAAGAACCAAGACTCCAGCAGAATTTCCCAGAAGGCTGTTTCAAGTACATTTATATATCATCATATTTAAGCAGATGATACAAAATTTTGAATACTAAGCTATGACAAAGAACTCTTGCTGTGACTTATTTTTTGCTAATTCCAGTAACAAGCAGCTGAATCAATCAGTACCACTGCCACAACACAGAGGGAATGTACATATCTTGCTGTTGGTCTCACGTCCCTATAAAGGTATCTTAATCTCTGTTTTGTGAGATTATTAAAACGTCAAAGAATAATTTTATCAATTGGTGTGGCATTTATTCTTTTCCTGAATCCAGAAGTTTTTATTCTTCCAAGCCAAATAACTCAACTTCAAACTAATACGAGGGTGGTAATCTGTTTTGTGTTGTACATTTGTACATTCAGGAAAGTTAGTGCTCCAGCCCTGCATTCTGAAGTTGGCTGGAAATTGTGATTCTGACAGACAGCTTGGAGAAAGCAGATCAAATTTGAGTGCTTCAGACCTTCCTCAACTGCAAACACAGATGTTAGAATTCACATGTTAATGGTCAGGATTAAATATATATATATATATCTTCAACAAAAAGGGAATCCTTCTGGATAAAACAAAATGGCAGCATTAGTTTCAATAAACTTTAGATGGTTGAGATATGAAAAAGAAAAATATGTCTTTGTTAGTAGTAAAAACATAAATCACTCAACTTCTTTGGCCTCCAACTTCATCAATTCATATGCTGGCAAGGGGCTGTGGTGCTATGCTCCAGCAACCCCACCACCCTCTGGGGAGGCTCCCTTCATTGCAACCACATGGCAGGAGCTGCACACCCGAGTGCGCACAATGCTGAAGCTTTTCTTCCGCTCCTGTGGACCTCAGACCAGGCTAAGCAAGGGGTGCAAGGAAGGCTGCATCTCAGCTATGTAAACTTATATAATAATGGCAGTGCATGTAGGAATCAAAAGAAAAACACAAGTAGATGCAAGAAACTGAACGGATTCAAAAGTTTGCAAAAGAAAGAAGGGGTATCCACTCCATCTACCTTTTAAAAACAAACTTAGGAACCTACACTCCAGTCATCAGTGCTGTAAGGCAGGTACCTGCACTAAAGAAAGGGCAAGAGATGCCTCCAACAGAGAATGTCAGCCAATTTTAGAAAAACAAAACCAAACACCACAACAAAACCAACACTCTACCCCTCAAAACCAACCAACCAAACAAAAAAACCCAACCAACCAACCACCCAGCAAAAATAAACTACTCCACTTCTGTCACACAGCTATTAAGTTAGCTCTGATCTGCACATAACTCAATGCCTTTAAAACTCAGTAACAGAACTGGTAAATATTAAAGAGGAAACTTCTCTGTATTTCATGAATAGAAGGAAGTAGAAATAGAAAAGCAGAAGTAGGAATTGAGCCTAAAATAAACAAACAAACAAATTCAGGCTACTAATAGTTAAGCATTTCTCCAATTTGTTATACAAAAATAGAGTGCCGTTCAATATTATTCTAACTTCTACTCAACTTCTTGCTAGCATTTGAAATATCAAGTATCAGACTGGAACGCTGGCTTCCACAGCATGAACTACATGGAAAAATAGCTTGGCCTTCTTGCCAACATAGTATGCACTACCTAACATAAGAGCCCAAAACCAACAAATAAAACTTACTACACTGCAGTGTAAAGTGAACTCCCTTTTCTGTCAGTTTAAGCTGGAAGGCAAATGTAACAATATTGCAAAAATTGCAAAATATATAACACTCAACTGTAGGTTGGCTGTGAATTTTCTATTTATTGACTCAAATCACAGTCTGAAGTAAGCCTTTCCAAAGGAACTGAAGTTCTCAAAATTTATATAAGGACTACACTTTCAAATGTTTTAGAGGTGCCTTTAATTATGTAAGGATTAACCTTTACACAGATCACATTAAAGCTGGTTAATATAGTTCTTCCTCGAACCTGGGTTTTCACCACTATTTAAGAGAAACAAGTCTGGGAAACAAGAATGAGTACTAGTTACTTGGTAACAAGAAGGGGTTAAGAGTTTTTGTCCATTTTTTTGGCTACAGAAAAAAAGGCACAGGAAAAACTGGGCAACTTTGAAATAAATAGCGTTTCCTATCAATACGTTTTAAATGTTGTTTGTTTTTACAAAGAGCTTGAAATTTAATTCAAGTTTTTAAGAATTACTCTGTTTACTGCATTCTCCAAATGTCAGAGCTGGAATATATACTCCCACTGCTGAGACTGCAAATTAAAAGCAAATAATTGTATACAAAAACTTAATCAGTTTCAGTAAAAACTTAATTAGTTGCAGTAAAAACTTAATCATTTAAGTTTTCTGTTATAAGTCAGAAACCAGATACAGGAAAGGATCTTTGTTGTGATGCTTTTAGCAATTAGTATTGTTACTCCACTGCAAAGTAACAGAAAAATCTTTCACTATCCAGGTAATGTTATTCAGATCTCTATTATCAGACAATATCACACAGACTTTTGTGCAAGCATCTTTTACAACTATTCCAATCTCTTCCTCGCATTCAGATTTCTTATATGAATTGAGAACTAACTAGCCAACATCACTCTCCTTCAGAAAACTCAAAAGGGTGGCAGAATTAAATAATATCAGTCAGAAGCAGTCTCTTCCTTTTTTGAAAGCAAATTAGTAACATTTTTGTTTGATTCTTAAACACAGTGAAATTCCCTACACTGTGTCTTTTGAAACTACCTATATGGATCTTATAGAGTAGATAAGAAAATGATTAAAGCTCCCAAACCTTTCAGTGGCCCCATGGGCAGACGTTGCTCGAGCCCGCTGAATTTCATCCTCCAAGCGTCTTTTTTCTTCCTCTAAACGTGCAATGTCTTCTGGGGATCGTCTCTGCTGACTGATGAGCTGCAACTCCTGAAGAAGAGCCTCCTTCTCTTTGATGAGCTGAAGACGGTCCCTGTCTGCTTCTGCCATTCCTGGCCAAGACTCACTGTCTAGCAAGGCCAGCTGCTGTTGTATATTCGAAACTCTTTAAAAAAAAGAGGATAAATGTATTTCAAAACACAGGAGAGAGAAAGACAAAGACAATTAAAAGGAAAAATTTCAAAAGGTGAAGCCTCTTGACGTCTGTGACTTTCGTCTTTTAAATTTCAAACCAAGAAAATTTAGAGGAGTTTGGAAAGATTGCTTCTGCATTTTGGAGTATGTTTTTTGTTTTGCGCACTTTTGAAACACCAAAGAACTGCAAGTGTTCTTAAGTGTGTAGCTCAAATGAACTACAGTGCATTTATCTGTCACACGCACCGTGTCTGCCTTCACAGCTTTCTCATTTTGTAATAAATCAATTTGCATTTTAGAGCTCTTGAGTTTGCTGACTATACAGCTAATAGAGTTGAACATCTTTTCTTTTCTTGTTCAACCTTGTTCAGATCTTAACTTAGGATTTCAAAAGTGCAGTGAGAAGTTGAATGGGATGAAGGGGAGATGCTTATGTAGTGAGAATAGGTCCCTATATTCTCATCCCACCTAGCGGAGGAAGGGTTCAAGGGGCTGAAAATATTGGGTAGTCCTGATCAACAACAAAGTTTTAAAAATAAATAAGCTGTTGGTAAAAAAAAAAAAATAGGTCTGGAAAAAAATATAAAAATATTTACTGGATACGAAATACAGGTGGCTTTAAATGAATCCATCATCAAATCAAGCAATTAAATAAGCTAACTTGATTTTTTTGTAGTAGGCTTTATAGCCAAAAGTAGTTTCCTGTATCTCAGTATGCTGAACCACTACGCAAAACAACAGTTGTAAAAATAATTTCACAGTTCACATTTTAAGAAAGTGTTCTACTAAAACCCAATTTTGAACTCTTATAAATATTACAAAGAAACTTAAAGCTAGAAATTTCACAAATGTTTGTTTTGGCAAAATCAAAAGGTATATAGTCTTCACAGAGAGAACACTCTTCTACTGCTAGATCTTTATATTTGTCTTACAATAGGCAATTTAGACACTTTAGAACATTAAGGCAAGATGAAGAGTAAGAGAAAATACAGCTGACTTTTGAGCATTTGAAAATCAAGAACTGTACAACAGATACACAGCTGCACGCCTCGGTTTCATCTCCACTTTGAAAAGTTCAGTGCACCGTAAAAGATTATGACCCTTTAAAAAATGTATTTATTTCTTTAAGCACATTTAAAACCAGCCATAAAAGTGGGATGTGTTCAGGCTTTGGGTAAGCTAAAATAATTTTATTTCCACAATATCCAACAAAAAAGAAAAGATAATAACAAACAAAGCAAGGTAAAAGCACATAAAAGCAAAGATCCACAGTGTGATAACGTGCTTAAGAATAAAAGAAAAGACAGACATGACAATGGTAAAGATTTCCCCACCTAAAAACAAAACCTTGTGCAATGTTTATTTCATACTGACATCTGGAAAGTATTTAGCCATCTTGTTATCAGGGGAAGAGAAATAAAGTATCTATGCACATCATTTCACAATGACTGCATTCATATATCAATAGGAATTCTACTGTGAATTTTGTGAGATTCCCCCCCCCCCTTAAATTTCATTTACAGCAAGAACTTGGTTATGTTACATTTTAGTCTAAACCAGACTAGTTTATCAAGCCCTTCAATACCATTTCCTCCACCTTGCGTTAATAACCAACTTCCTGCCAATAGCTACTGAAAGCACCATTGTGAATCGATACGTACAGTCTACATATTTCATGCCTCAGCTATTGTGCATGAATTCCAGATGCAGCTTCCTGAAGAACACCTCGCCCCCTCCACCAAACATCAGGGCCAGGAAGAGCGAGCAGAGTCAGGACCCCTCCTCTCCTTTACCCAGGCTGCTATGCTGTTGAAGATTCAGTAAGCACAGCTTGACTTTCAAGTGTTCTGTGCCAGATGAAACAAACGGGGACTCAAGGTCCTTTCAACAGAATTACAGGATTCAGGTAGAATTGAGTTACCATAGCTTGGCAAGAGAGTGGGAATCAGATGAGCCTTGGCAGAGTATTTGAGTGATCACGTTCATAAACTCTTACACAGCTTGTGGATGAAGGAAGATGAGATGTGTCTGGTGAATTCTCTGGATTGGTTTATAAGATAGCTAAAGGACTGACCCTCCATTTTAACACTCATGATTGTTTTCTTAACTATTTTTCAAATGCAGGGTGAGCTGATTAAGAAGATGACCATAAGAGCAAATAAATGCTAATGCAGTCAACAAGGAAGAAAGAAGTACCAGCAGGCAAGGGGGGAAGGTGGGATTCCCCCCTTTCAGTGCTACTTAACCACTGAATGTACTCAGCTGCAGAGTAAAACATCACCCTCAATACAAGAGGTTTTAATTTAGATCCTTGAGCTTGCTGAGACCACGTAACTCACTTTCCATAAGACATTCCAGTTTAAAGTTTTGGTTTTCCCTCCTCAATTTCTGTTATGATGACGCTTTGAAAGTACAAAGTTGTCGTACAGTAACTTAATTACACTGTTATTAAGGGGAAAAGTACTGCTGTGGACAAGGTTTTCATCACTGAAAAGTTCCAAAATCTGATTAGGTATTTACTTAGGTATTTATTTCTTTGACATTCTCAACATTTCCTACCTTTTCTTGCCTCTATGTTTGCCCTTTAAGCAAAGAAAACCCACTTGCAAAAACTAGATAATGCAGGAATCTCTTTGGGAGGAGAACTTCAGCACCTCCAAGACAGTTTTCTGCAACCTGTATTTCCTGCAAACAAACTGAAGCTTTGGGGAAATTTTGTTGCTTGCTTTCCACCGAGAACTCCCTCTGTATTGCAAGTTGTTCCAAAAAGCTACCAGTGATAAACTTTTAAATTTAATCTCCTTGGCTAGGAGGAGATAAATCTCCTATCTCCTAAGACTTTTATGGTCTCACTCACTCAAACTTAAGAAAAATATCTGAGTTATGTTCAGATCTGCTACAAACATAATAAAAATCCTCTTAAGCATGTTCCATAATTCAAATTTGTTTTCTCCCAACACAAGGTTTTCTTCCGAATCACCATAAATGCATAAATAAGCAATTTAACTGTGTTTGTCCATATCAGATTTTATACCTATACTACAGCCATCCTCACTACTGGTACGTTACAAAAAAGTGGCTGGTTTATGTTTTCAGGCTCAGTGTATATATTCACCTACCTTAAACATCCCCTTAAATAAATCCATGTCTTGAGACAGACTGCAATTTAAAGGGGGGGGGGGAAGTATTTAGGATCCTTTATAAATCTCTGTTGTTCAAACACATCCTTCCTTCCTACTGGTACTTAAGACACTACTTCTTAGGTGTAGTCACTGTAAAAGAACAGCTTTATCTGGCCTAATGCCAGACACTGAGGTCCCTACTGATATAGATTACTATTCCTGGGGAACAGTGTTAACGCATTTAATTAACATATTCCTGGGGAAAAAACAGTTAATTTTGAGACATCAACATTCCAGGCATTTTGCCCATTCCCATCCTTGCATAACAAGCACTGAGGAACTTGCATTCCATGCTCGAGTAGGTGGTATCAAATGACTGGTTTCCTAGGTAGGCAAACCAACTTGCTGCTTATTTTGGTATTTAAAAATTTCGAGTGGAGATGAATACAACAGCTCTTGTTAAGCAGAAGATCAGGAGGGTCACAGATGGGATGACAATGGTTTAATCTGGTGATCTTAAGTAAACACTGATTTGAAATGGCAAACTAGCCCTGAGATGGCCATACTAACATAGCTAGAATGATGCCTAGCCCAAGATAATGTAGACATAGTGTAAGCATTGAGTTCAGTACAGCCAGTAGTTTACTACACAAATTACATCATGGTGGCAAAAAAAAGCATGTATTTTCATAACTTACAGCATGTCTGAATTCTTATATACCTACACAGACCTCCCTAGACAAAACAGGGCAACCCTTATGTCACTGGAAGTATCTGGGGAGCCTAGAAGATTTTGGTAGTCTCTAGAACCTCATTTTCAAGATTGCTACCCAAACCTAGCACTAGTGAAATCAATACTGCTGAGCTTCAGAACATTTTAGTTTAGAAAAGGTTATTTATTAAAACATAGTATACTAAGTCAGAGTAAGGTTAAAAAAAAAAAATTAAAAAAAAAAAAATAATTCACTTTTTGTGAGATGAAAGAGTCTGAATTACAATTAACCCCATGTTAGACCATTGCTCAGATTCTAAACCATACAAGTGTCTTGAGGAAGGAAATACTCTGTAGCAACACAAACATACTAACTCATACTCATAAAAGGGATAAATTATGACTATCCTACAACTGGCACTAAACAAGTTCTTCAAACTTACTTTGTTTGAAAAGAAATACCCCCCTCCATACTTAAATGCCTAGACTTTTGTGTGACATATCAGACCACTGTACAGCTGAGGCCTCTGTTACCTGTGGAATGAGAAGACCAGTGGGGATAAAATAAAGGAAAAAACCAAACCAACCAAAGAAAAACCACAACCAACCAACAACAAACCAACCAAAGCCAAAAAAACCACAGTTATGGTTTGGAGGAAAATGTTGGCTAAGATCCCACAAATATGCAGAGATGATCAACATGAATCATACCAGATTATTCTTTTTCTCAGGTTTATAATTGGCTTATAATTGGACCCAGTTCTCTGCCACTTCAAGTAACTTCTCCCATGTGCAATACCAGAGGAGGTGACTGTGGGACTAAAGACACATAATGGAGGGTGTAAAAACTTGGTAATTTCTGGTATTTATGGCCCCTCTTGAGAGTGGATTACAATTTATAACCAAATAGGCAAAGGCTACAAAGAAGGGAAGAAAGAAATGGAAAGAACAAGAAGCTGGGGAACTCAGCCAAATGCTCACAAAATTTCTCCACTGTGTCTACTTTGGCTGTTCCTGCAAGTATGTGCCACTGTGGCTTTGGCGGACAATGTGAGTGTGCTCTGTAGAATATCCAGTCTTCCTGGCAGCCCTGTTCAGTAACAAGGAGGCGTTCAATCAGATTAAGACACTCATGAAACCTTTAGAGTCCACAAGCATTTTGCAGATAAAATTAGGTATTCACCTGCAGAACAACTGCAAAGTCTGCTAAAACCAATGAAGGAGAGGAATGAATATTTTTCCCAAATTACGGGTAAATTGGTAAAATGAAAACTTTAAAGACAGTTCAAGAGCAAGGCTCAGCTCCCTTTATAACTCAAATAAAATGTTCTATGCTTAAGAACTGACATTGGGAGACTTAGGTTTAGCTGACATGCCAGAGCCAGGTATTTATGCCATATCAGACAAATTACTTCATCCTTAAATCAGATTTTCAGATTAGTTTGGCAGAATAAAGCATATAAATCCACTGAATTTCACAAGGAATTAGGCAATTACACCTTGAAACCTGCCTACACATGATGAATTTTATAGGAAAATATTTGAATATGTTATTGTATCAGTACTAGAACTTTGCTAACAATATCCATGCAACATTTATTTTGTCAGTACAAGCACAAATTGCACTGACACACTTCTGATTGTGGTAGTGCTTTTAACAGCCCAAATGAAAATTAATTTTGTTAATGTGACAAGAGTACAATAGAGTAACTATTCAGCAACTATACTGAAAAGAGAGAAGTAACATTCTTAAAGGGAATGTGGAAATATTAAGCATACCTGAGGAGAAGGCTTTTTCAAGGTCTAATATAATTCTGTTGAGACCCACATATGACTGTATGATTTAAACAACTGAACTGAAAATCAACATCTTTGAATTCAAATTTACAGAACAAATTACTGATTTTTGCACCCAAATAGATAAGCTGGTTGAAGATGCTTGGATGTATTATTTCATTAAAGTCAGCTATCATCAGACTGGATTCTGGTTTTTAAAAATAATAATTAAAAAAAAAAAAGTAAAAAATGTTGGTGATTCTTATTGAAGGGATCATTTTTCACCTACTGATTAATACACTTTGCAGGATATGAGGCACTGCAGCAATGACATTTCATGATCATTTGCTAATGTACTTCATGTAGGCCTTACTCTGAGCTGCACAACTTAAGAGTTATCAAAGAAAAACAATTTGCTTTTGATTTTTCTTTCTGTGAAACAGTCTATTGAGAAAAGTGCTCGAGGGGTACACTTCCCAGTGTGCAAATGCTTTCACGAGAGGTGGTCTCACTGAAATAGCAACTGAAACTAAAAACGGTATTTATCCAGGCAGCTCGGGGCTGTCTGTTCAGAAAGATTGTCTTCCCTCCCTCCTTCTTCTCTGGAGGGCCACACTGGCAGATCTGAGAGAAGAAATTTCATGGAAATAAGGTACAGTTTATTTTAAAATAATGGGGGGAGGAGAGGGGGGAGAAGAGGAGAGTAAAGACAGAAGAAAAGAGATTGAGCCTCTATTCAGCATGATTAGCGAGTTAAAAAGTAGAATTTACATGCCTCCTCCCAGACCCTGGATCAGCTACAGGAGAGAGGATTTCTTCCTCAGTGTGCTGAAGATGTGAGAACACAGAACTCACATCATCTGAAATACCCATGGAAAAAATTAAATTGCAAGTTATCAAACTTCCTTGCAGTGGGAAACCAAAGGGAAGGGAAGAAGGAGGAAAAAAAAAAAAAAAAAAAAAAAAAGGTAAGCAATGGGAATGTCTTCATTAGCGCAAACGCAAAACCACTCAGAGACATTTCTGAAGGAAGAATTATCATTGAATTATCTTTTATGAGAGAGGAGAGCTATTTTGGGAGAATAAGCCAACTTCTTTACTGTCACTGGGTCTCATCTCCCGAATTCTTCAAGACAGTTCATTCAGAAATCTCAACACCTCGTTTCCTTACTCAGACAACATATACAGAGAACATATTTTTATTTAAAAGCCTTCTTCACTACATATGACAAATAGTCTTCTCGTAACTACAACTGTATAATCTTCTGGCTAGATTCACATGAGTGACTAAAATGCAACACTCTGCTTTTCAGTTTGTGGGGCTTTCCCTTAAAAGAAAGGACATACTTTTCTCCTACAGTTTATTTTAAAAGTCCGCCATTAAACCTTTGAAATAAGACAATTTGTCTGTTGTATTTACTGCTATATGTTTCCACATTGTTTGACAAGCAAGTAGTCATAATATCCTGCTTTACAGTTGTGACATACTGCAGCATTTTAATTTTCTACTTTGTAGATTTTAATCCATCACAGCACATTCCGTCACCCACACTGTGCAGTAACAGTAGATATTTCACCAGCCAAGGGAGAGTGAACACAAAGATATTTAGTAGAGACAAAAGCCCTACAGAAATGCCAGCAAGCTAAGGGGAAGGAATGCATGATAAATGAAGAATGCAACCACAGAGATAACTGGTAGGGGCAATGAGCTTTGTGCAGTTCCACTCAAAAAGCTGAAAGCCGATTACTTCCGTACAACATACTGGGCAGAATAAGGCTACTATTTTAAAGCAACTAACATGCTTTTGCTAAATAACGAAACCATTGTCAGAGCTGCTGTCCCTGGACAGCAAAACTACCCTTACTGCAGTTACTTTTCTCTAGTTGGAAGGTTAGTTACCAAGATTTTCTACACTTAATGAACACTAAACCCCACCTCACTTCTGATGTTCAGAAATACTGCATTCCATGCATAAACAAATGTTCAGCATTTCCAGCTGAGAAAGGCTTCTGCACTTAAAAAAAAAAAAAGCCACTCCTTTTCCCTGCAATAACACACAAGAAGGGAACTGTTTTTTCAAAACACATAGAAAAGATAGGTCAGAAAACAACTACAAATGTTGAATACAATCTTCACAGCATGAGTGGCTCTGCTAAACTAAGCAATATAAACCTAAATTCTAACCACCTTCTTTAAGCAACTGTCATGAACTTCTAAAATATCACTAGACTTAAGTGCTAAGGGTTAAGCCAAACAGGACACTGATGGGTTTTTGTTTTGCCTTTTTTTTTCCCCCTCAATTATTTAACCTTTATTAGGTAATAGTCATGGGTATTCACGTGCAGTATTTTACAATGCAGACTTTCATTCCAGTCACAAATCCTGAAGATTTAGCTGTGTATTTCTAACATGCTTGCACCAATTAAATATTTTTTGAAGGCTGTATTGCGTCCAAATGTGGATAAATTTTCCAAGAACAAAAATTGCCTATAAGGCTTCCAATCCTTCCCAAGACATATGACAGCATTAGTTTCCCCCAAAGAAAAATTCACCATAATTTGAAAAAAAATGAGGTAAAATTACTGAACTTTTTTTTAATCCTTGTTCTGAAAGATATAAAACCGCCAAATAAGTATAGTTGAAAAAAAAAAAAAACCCAAAAATCCTAACTTAAAAAATAAATAAGGTTTGCAAAGTTAACTATATAGCATCTTTTAAGTGTCAGACAATTTTAATAAGAGAATGTTCTACCAACATAAATAAATAAATAAATAAATCATATATACATAAATTTACTGTGTTCAAGTCATCATCTACACTACCGTCCTGAATATGGGGCAAATAGTTTGTAAACAATGAGCTTAAATGTGGACCCACTGAACTATACTAGTAGATAATATTTTTAGAATAGTACTAAAAAATAACAGAGTACTTCTACAAAGTCATTGGGGAAAAAAAAAAAAAATTCACTGCAAGACTGACATCCACAAAAGAAATACTTACATTTATTAATTAAATTGAAGGACTTAGTCAGCAATTAATCTATTTCAAGGGGTTTTTTTAAACTACTGTTTTTATGAGATTTATTTTTTCCAATCTCACCATTTATTTTTATGTACCCTTTTGTTCATCTCTGAATATCTTCATTATCTTACAGGAAATTCTACATTCTTTCTTCACACTGCGTGGTTCCATGTGAACGTAAGGAGAAACTTTCACAGTGAAAGTGACAGAGCGCTGGAACAGGCTGCCCTGGGAGGTTGCAGAGTCTCCTTCTCTGGAGACATTCAAAACCTACCTGGATGTGTTCCTGGGTGACCTGCTCTAGGTGAGCCTGCTCTGGCAGGGGGGTTGGACTGGATGGTCTTTCAAGGTCCCTTCCAACCCCATACATTGTGTGACTCTGTGAACTTCAGAGCACTGAACTTAGAACACAGGTATGCAAAGCCCGAATATACTGACAGACCAGGCTGATAAGTGTAAATTTAAAGATTGTTAGTATTCTGAGGTTTCAGAAGAAGGGGGAAAAAATGTAAGCCAGTTCTATTAAACTAGTGCAATTCTCTGTTTATAGAAGTGTAGAATGGGGTTGACATTTATCTTTGTCTCTGCAAACAAATATAATAATCTTACAATAAAGTATTATGTCTACCTAAGCTTCTATTATCTGTGAAGCACTCAATAATAAGCTAATTAGTCTTCCTAAAGACATTTCAATAGAAGGTTCGTTCCAGTTCTACTTCAGAAACTTAAGTCACAAGAGTTTAAATAAAACCCAATAAATTTATCTTTATTTACCTTTTCTTGGCCTCTTCATATTGCCAGTTCAGTCTTACTTTGTCTACAAGTCTTGTTTTGTCATCAAACCCAAACTTTTGCAGAGTTGAAGAGCAAGGAGAAGGGGGGGAAAAAAGAGAGGGAGAAATGAGAACTTAAAAACACTCATAAAGTAAAGAGATAAATTAGTCTCCCTTAGTGGACTCACTAAAACACCTGAAGGCTTTAAGTAATATAATAAAAATAATTCATATACATTAGAAATACAAAACTGGTTTATTGCTAAAAATATATTAGATAAATGAGACCTTTCAATCAATTATGATCCTGAAAATTGAGGGTTAACAAACAGACTTCTTGATGAATGATCAAAGTTTTTCAAGTTTATCCAAGCCTAAAACACAAACAGTATTTTAAATGAAATATTTTACTACATGATACTTTTTTGTGTTATTTTATGGATACTTTAATTAGAAATCATTTAGATTACATTCTCTTTACTGTGACATCTTATGCAGCACTCAGCTCACTGGTGTGTTTTAAACACAACTATAAAATCATCACCTGATCCTTGAACCAGTCATAGAATGCACATTTATGCTACCAATCCTAGTATATACAGTTCAGTTTCTACAGCAGCTTCTTAGGGCATCAGCAGGTTCCCCTCTTCAGAAGTCTGCATACAGTCTAATAGTTAAAAGCCAAGTCCCCATTCAAGTGCGTTGCTGCACCTCTGGATTTCTCATCTAACTGCTGCTATTGTTGTCTACAGCACCACACGTGCAAAAAGCCCACCTCTTCTTTATTCATATTGCACTACTAATAGTTCAGGAAAACAATTAATGTAGTGATGTAATTTTATTTTCCTAACCAAAAAACCTGCACCTGATAAACACAATTTTCAGATTTTATTTGGCTTGTCTTGGATGGCATTCAATGTGTATCGTGAAAGGGAATATGCTGATATGTTCCTTTTGCTAATTCATTTTGCAATTCAATAATCACATCCACCACCAGCATGAAAAATTACATCCCAAAAGGCACCATCTACCTAACACCCTGAAAGACAGCCTAGTGTTAGCTAAGTTTTCTTAGATGCTTTAGGAGTCTATCTTCTTAAAAACACAGACTTCCTTTTCTGTAGAGACCCTCTGGAGACATCCAACTTGGCAACTAGTCAGCAGTGAAAGAAAACAACAGAGGAGAAATGGGATGATAAAAGCCTACAATTCAGAAACTATATAGTTCAATAAAAACTTCTAACCAAATATGAAGTAACATCCAAACTATAGCACCAACAAACTACAGTACCAACAAACTACAAACAGGTTGCTCTCTCACTTTCTTGTCAATCTCATTCACAGAAGCAAACGTTTTATTGCTGAAGAACAGTAGGCTGCCATAGTACTAATGCAAGCCAAATCTTTGTTATTAGGAATACAGTTTCATTCACAAAGAATGCTATTATGTTCTTCTCAAATGCCATATTTAAAGGCATATTTGAGCACTGAGATACAATAGACTAGGTCAGATGTTTGTTATTGAAACTTTGAGACCAACAGTCACTTCCCTTGTCTCAGACAGAGGAAAAGAGCAGAGGTCTACCTTCATCTTTAAGGTGTACGAACAATGATGATGAGCATTGATAATGGAAACTTTTTTTTTTTAAAATGACTATATATACACATCAATCACTACTACCAGAACACTAACATCTCATGCTGTTGCATGATCGGGTCTGTACTGCAACTTCAAGCTGGCTAAAGTGCTTTTTTTTCCCTTCCTGAATCATTACAAGTATCACAAACTCAGAGCTGGTGACATGAAGAGAAGAGGTTTATGGACACCTCAGCAAGAACCGTTACTCGAAGATGAACCTGCAGTCACCAAAGCAATGATGTGAGAAGAGCTCTGACAGGCTGGCTGAGGCCAGAAGCTGATTTTACCTGTCACTGACTTGCAAGGATGTCGCTACCCCCTGTGCCA
This sequence comes from Megaceryle maxima, assembly GCA_024605025.1. Lineage (NCBI taxonomy): Eukaryota > Metazoa > Chordata > Aves > Coraciiformes > Cerylidae > Megaceryle > Megaceryle maxima. Next base: position 49,423 of record JANHGN010025931.1, read on the forward strand.
TGCTCAGGTAGCAGAACCTCAAAGACCATCACTATTACATGCTACTCATGCTCTAGAAACAATAAGCAAATGCAATGCCCTTACCACCAATATTGCTTTGGATTTTTCTTTCAGCCAACATGTCTTAAAATAAACCAGGAAATAACGACGTATCACTATAGTACAAAAGCAGCATATTTTCTACAGCAAATGTCTTGCATAGGAGCACATACCTCTCCAGTGATGTCAGTCTGAGAACAAGCATCGCAGTGTTGTTGAGGTAAACAGGAGTCGCTGAGCGAACTAGAATTGTGCTGGAGATCCTGCAGTGAATCTGTAATACAACAGCTATTCCTAAATCCATCTGTTAACTTGGCCAGGCTCTATAGGAGAAAATATAAATATAAATAATAATAATAATAATAATAATAATAATAATAACCAAACCAAGCCAAAACAAAACAAAATCAGAAAACCTGGTTTTTACAGCTTTTTTATTAATAGAAAACAATGGAATAAACTATTTTAGAAATATGGCAGGTAGCTATTTACAGAAAGTAAAATTCATCATAGTATTGATAACAAGAGAAGGTTTGCTTTGAAATAAACCTGTCCTTTTAAAAGATGCATCTCAGTCAACAGATTTTAAATGATTTGGTTTAGATCTATGAGTGTTTTAGCTTTTGTACGGCTGCAGTTCTTTAAATCCAGCAGCTGTCGACTTTCAGGTTAGCTGATAGGAAAGACAAATGTAATTCACCTGCCCTTTTGCCATCTTCCACCCAGGTTACATGCCTTAGCCACTACTGTGATCACATCCAACTTGATAAATATCTTGTATTGATTGTATTTTTATGACAGCTGATTTCACCCTCGTGTTCTCTTACCCAAGGTTCACATAGTTAAGAGATATTTTACACTTTGGATTAGGTAAGGGACATCTCTGAGATGTCTAGACAATGACACAAACCAGGAGGGTAAACAGAGACCTTGTCAAGCAGTCTTTAAGGGGGAAGGGGAGCAAGACAGAATCACACAAAATGCTAATAATTTGTTTGACAATACAAGCTTGGTCAGCAGCCTCTTAAAATTCCTTAAGAAAAAAAAAAAGTTAGTATCACTTCTTTTCTGATCATGCATTCCTTCCTTTGCAAGAATTACAGATAATGTAGTATCAATAACAAACCACTGTGCAGGCTGTCAATTATGATGGAGACCTTAAGTATTATGCATCACAAAAAAAAAAAAAATTAAAAACAAAAAAAGGACAGGAAAAGAAATAATTCTACCGTCTCACCAGAAGATAAAAGACAATCAATTTATAAGGAAGAAAAAATATCAGAAATTTGAAGAGATGTATCAATTTATAAATCAAATCATAATCAAACCATTTGGTTTAAAAACATACATATAAGTGTTTACTCCAGTGTCTAAACTACAGAAACAAATCTGAAGCACTGCATTGGGAAAAGGCTGGCCCTCAGGAACTTCACTGACTGACCCAACTGGTGTTTTGCAACAAGCCACACTTATTGTTCATATCCAATTACCAGGGGATTTCTCAGTCATAGTGCAATTCAAAAAGGATAATGCATCAATGCTGCCTTCTTGCACAACAAATTCAACTAATGGAGTCAAGAAGATGAACCTTTGTAACACCAGCTGGTTGCTACTCACAGGAACACCAAGGCCACCTTGAAGACAAGGCATCCAGTTTCTGAGCCTAGGAAGCATCAATAGGAATTGCAGCAGTCCTGAAACTAGCCAGAAGAAAAAAAAAAACAAACAAACCAAACCAAAAAAAACCAAAACCAACCAACCAACCAAACAAAAAACAACACACACCACACAAAACCAAACCAACCAATCAACCCGTTTTTTTCTGGTGGCCCTCATTTCTGGCATATATGGTCCATCCCTTTGCTCTCATTACATACTGGTCCCTCCCTCAGGCCTGTCTTGACTAGAGATGGAAAAGAGAGAAAATACCCAGCCAGGGTATTTCATCCAGGTGCAGGACGAATGAGTAGGGTCCCTAGCCACGAGAAGTGAGGAAACTTGTGCTCCTATCATCTGTCCCCACACACAATCTTTGTTGTTTTATTATTAAGGAAAGGTGGGGAGAGATGTGAGAGGTGTAGGTACATGCCACATGCTGGAGAGCACATGCTGCTCCCTCCAGCCCCTGTCTGCTAAAACTATAAGGTCTGAGTGGGGCTGGGATTTTGCGCTCAGCTCTGGTAGGGACAAAGAACAGTGCAGAGAGATGACAGACATGCCAGCAGTGGAACAAGGCTACTGCTACCTCCCTCCAGAATCTCGATTTGTGTTATGTCTCCAAATAAAACCAAGTCTTCTGCAACCTCCTAATTGAACTGTGCCATCTTATTATGAAGAACAACAAAATAGTTTCTTTTCAGGCCTGAGACAGCAAAATTCAATTTCAAATTACATTGCTGAGAAGTCTGTAGCTAGTGTCCCTTTATCCTATAAGACTTGCTGTAAAAGGAACTGCTCCACAACAAAAAGAAAACCAGAGCACCTTCCACTTTATGAAGATCATAGCCTTCTGTGTAACTCTTCTTCAAACCTCACTGGAAGTCATCCAGTCCTGTCAGTCTCCTGTCAGATCAATATAGATCCCTAACAGTTTATCACATGGAAGTAATAATTTCAAATGATAGCTACACAAACATTTAACATGTCTTCTTTCCAGTAAAGCAGAGCCAGTCACACAAACAAAAACTGAGGATTCTCCCAAATAAGCTATGGTCCATATGACACCTCTGGCTAAGATATATTATGTTACAGACATACGTAGGACAAAAAATCCTGATACCAGAACTTAAATCTAAACTTTTCCCTGTATTTCAGCTACTTTATACACTCCTGTATTTCTCTTGATTCCCTACAGCATCTCCTTGGCAGGTAACGAAGGGCTGCTTATCAGGCTTCCTATCTGGGCACAGTTGCTGACCCTGGGCACTGCTTAAAAATTACACAGCATTTGGCAGGTGGCAATCACCAAGTAGCATCACCTTAATTTACATCTACGTGCATAGGTGACTATGGTCAAGGGTAAGCAGAAATGCTTTCAGTCCTTCTAAGTGGATGACTGAAAGTGCAGCCTCTAGCAATCTTAACATGGAAAATTATAACCTGAGTTAGCATACTTGTAGACAGGAACAGTCTACGTAAACTGCTAGGAGTTAACATCCTCCCCAGCTATACAGAGGAATCCATCTTTTCTCTGGGGTTTATGGTAATTCCACAGAAACTTTCAGACTGGCCTATTGTATGGATGTGAAGTTGTAGGCACACCAGCCCAGACCTACCCAAAAACAGAGAAATGAGCACTGTCATTTCACCACTGTTACTATCTGATTTGGGGGCTCTCTGCCACCTACAATTTCAGTGCAATTTAACTCACGTATTTAGTTTATTTAGCTGGTAAAGACAGAAAAAAACCCAAACCAAAAACAGTACACAAAAACCAAACTCCAATACTTCCTAAGAATAAAGGACGATGTTATAAAAATACACGCACATACTGGAGGCAAAACAAAAGTATGAAAGGGTTGGGGGAAGGAAGAGAGAAACATATGCTGCTTTCAGGAACCTAACCACACACCTTGATTACTCAATCTTAAATAAAAAGTTCACCCACTTTTTTGGAGCAGTGACACTGCATATTTGGCTTTATTTGTAACCACAGCATCCAGTTTAAATCTGACCACCCTCTCCTCCTCACCCACACAATTCCATCCAATTATCATATTGGATTGAGACAACTATGACAGCTACAATTTTCCAAGCACCTACACAAGACTGAGTCACTTCTACTATGTTTACTTCTACATTCTGTTGCTTACACTGGCCAGATTTAAATTAAGGAATAGTAAGAAACTGTTTCCTTTCTCTGAAATAAATCCCCACCTGTCTACACAATACTTGGAACTCCTCTATAAATAGTTTTCACAACAAAAAGTTTTCAATAATAAAGCTTTTCTTACCAACAACTGCTTTAAAATATAGCATTTCCAATGCCTAAACAATTTCAAAAGTGATAGGAAATTAAATACCAAATTCTGAAATCATTAGGAACATACTTAAAATTAATTAAAATTAAAGGTAAAGCTCAGAAAAGTTTGGTGACAACAAAAATATTATTTGGTTTTGGTCAAAATTTTTAAAAGTAGTCAAAAAGCTGGATATTTTTGCAGAGCACAATAAATGGGCTGAAATACACAATTTTTACAACCATAGATTTTGTAACTATGTCATTCAATCCCTTATTACAATTGCAATAAAACACACAGAACTGTTTTGCATCCTAGGCCTGTGTGGAACAACTATTTTCTAGAGTCTCCTGGCCTGTATGTCTATTATTGGATGCTACCACAACAGATCATCATTAATTACAACAATTATACCTCCAAGACTGATATTGCCTGTATGCTACTTAGACCCATGAAGAGGGATGGCAAAGCTTTCTATTTTTGCTTGTCTTGTGCAACCTCTACCTTCTGTGGCTGGCAGCATTGCTCAATCCTTGATGCTAAGCTTAATCTTAGACTTCTAACTCCTGCAACACTGTATTTAAAGAACCCGCAAGTGTGCTTAAAGCTGGTTTAACAGATAGGAACTTCAAGGTACCCCAATATTTATAGCTGGATTTAACTGATTTTCAGACTGATGACTGAAAAATATAAGGAAAAGGGGAAAGAAATATAATCTAGTGGGGGAGACAAAACAAGACCTGTAATTATGCTGCTCCAAGATGTCACACACAGGTCTTTAAATTACCACTTAGTTTCCTAAATGTGCGTCACTGTATCCATGAAGAACTGCCTTTCTAATCATTTCTTGCTAGTCAGGCATGTGGAAGACTGAAAATCACTTTTAAAACTTGGCCAACACAAAATATCAAATCTGTTAAAAGTTGCCAAGGCAGAAACTTTTCTTAGTGACTTAAGTGTTCTGTCTACTTGAACAAGGATTTGTGGTCCATCAGCTGACCTTTGGGTAATGCTTTGGAGACTGAGTAAGTGTTTAACTATGGAAATTCATTATATGCGGAATACATGCCACCCATATCATTTAACAATTAAAAATAAAAATAATAATAAAAAAGAACCACCAAACAACCCACAACAATACTTCAGAGAAAACTGAAAGAAAATGTCTGAATAGTAGTATCAATTCAGTATGGTCCCAAAAATTTAGGTAACAAAGATGCCTTCTTCAATACAGCAGTTTGAAGACTGGGTGAAGACAATTACCCTTGTCATCCCTCTTTACTTGGAACATATTTGGGTAAGTCTACACTGAAGTCCCTGCAGTGGCAGAGGCTCATGGATCTGTGATCAGGTTCCCACCACATTAATAACACAGGCACAGCAACAGAGGGTTGGAGCAGGATGCAGAATCCATTCAAAAGTCAAGATCACTACTCAGGCACCTATCTCCCTTCAATCACAGAATCATATGAGTCATTAAGATTGCAAAGACCTCTAAGATCATTGAGTTCCACCATCAACCCAACATCATCACGACCCAAAGTGCCACATCCACCTGGTTTTTTGAACACCTCCAGGAATGGTGATTCCACCACCTCCCTGGGCAGCCTGTTCCAGTGCCTCACCACTCTTCTGGTATAGAATTTTTTCCTAATATCCAGTCTAAACCTCCCTTGGTGCAACTTAAGCCCATTACCTCTCATCCTACCCCTGATCACTTGGAAGAAAAGAACAACACTCGCCTCACTACAACCTCCTTTCAGGTAGCTGCAGAGAGTAATAAGGTCTCTCCTCAGCCTCCTTTTCTTCAGGCTAAACAACAATTCATTATAGGCAGCACAAAGAGACATGCCATAAAACTTAATTTTTTTTATTTTATTTATTTTTTTTTAAATGCAGCAGCATAGTAAGTCCATAGCAGTCTCTAATATAGCCAGCAGCAATGGAAAGCCATATTCAATAAAGACATTGATCTTAACATAAGGATAGTACATAACCTCAGACAAAAATATGAAATACATATGAAGTCTTGTGCTCACAGTATAAACAATGACTACTTACCTCTCTTGAGCCGCCTGCAATTGGCAATTATCAAACAGAAAAAGCAGTTTAGGCTATTTCACTTCCTTATTTGAACTTGGTAACCCCAGTGAAGTCACAACAAGAAAACAGAGGTAGGTTATTTCTTTTTAGCTGCTGTTTGCTCACTAGCATATTTTTTACCTGCATAAGGTCCTGCCTTTCTTTTTCACCCGTGCATATAGCCTTCTTTATGGATCGAAGCTCACTCATTATAGCTTGTGCTTCATCCAGTCTATAATTTGTGTGAGCACTTGACATCTTACGATCAATCCTGTTGAAAAGATTAAGACAAATTCAGGAGTTTTTACATAATTACAAAGTGCAGAGATATTTTAAGACCTTTAAGACCTCCTTTAAGACCACCTTTGTATGAATAGAAAGATTCATGTATCACTATTTCCAGGAATAAAAAGATATTGTACTTGAAACTAACAGAGCACTCAGCATCAACTCCACTCTAAAGCGAAAGTAATGCAGTTTTCTACCCAGGTTCTGCAGTACCAACAAATTTCCTGGTTTTAATGTCCTAATACAGAGCTTACTTAGCCCACAGACATTGTCTATTGGTATTTCACACCACAAAAGTAAAATCAACCTAAACCTAACCTACATGATAGTAAATCAGAAGATATATTAGCAGTCTAGCTGTCAGGTTTTCCACGTAGCTCTGCACATTGCAACATCTTTTCCAGGACTTTGATCTGATCTTGCTTTAGAAGTTTCTAACAAAGACATTTCACTTTCTTGGGAAGAAAGTTGTAATTCCTAATATTTCATTGCAAATTATTTCCTGCCATTATAGGTATCTTTAAGTATCTTTTCTAGATGACATCATCATTCCACACTAAGGAACATGGGAACCATCCCAGATGCTTTCAAAAGCAAACTCATCAAGGAGCAAGAACACGACTCACTACATCAGGTTGAAGTAATGCTAACATTTCCATCTTGATATAAAAATCTCTCATCATGAGTAGGTCATCCACTGCCTGAGTTTTCAACTTTTTTTCCAACAAGACAACAGGTCAGGATGCAGCAGTCTAGCCCAGTGTATCATCTTGATAATGTGCTTTGATTTGTAGATAAGGAACAAAAAACAGATTCTACAGAACTTACTAGAAGAACCATTTGGTCTTGGTCTGAGAATAAACAGCTAAGGGATTTTAACAGGCTACGCACAGCAAAGTGTTAAAATTCTCAGTTTTACTATTAATTTAGCATCGAAGGCATGTATGGAGGAAAAAGGTAGTATGTGTAATGGTCCCTAGGACAATGCTAAGAACAAACATCTGCAGGAAAAGGTGTCACTGGTTAACAGAATTAAAGATAAAACATAAATCAGTCATTACACAGGACATCAGTTTATAAACAGATGTAATAGGAGATAGTATGCTATACATACATAAACACTCAAATTCTATTTAAAATAGGGAGAATAACTGAAAGTTTCAAGGTAGGTATTATATTAGGGTAAGAGTCAACAACAGTCACTCAGCACGTTTGCCAGGTCCAAGGTGGCATTTCAGGAAAAGGAAATAATTTCAACCAGATTTTTGTCCAGTTATCCACATATTCATGTTCTTGGATGTCATTTTGGAGCCCAACTTATGAATTGATATTTGTTTAAGGAAAGAATCAGAAAAGTTTCTACTGCCAGAAATATCTGAGCTTAAATCAGTATTGCTGTCAACCCAAACTGACTTAAAAATCTTACAAAATGATGTGTTATTTATTGCCCATTACTCTTTTTTTTTCTTCCTTTCATAAAGCTCTATTTTTGAAAGCCACAAAGCTTAAAAAAATCTTCCATTTTATTAAAGGAAAATAGTACAATACAAATACAGATTAAACCTTTGTATGAATAGAAAGAGCATTCAACTAATATATAAAACTATGAATAAAGTATACATTTACTGAGGAAGATGTTTTTAGGCTACATAGACAATTAATATTCTTGGAATAAAAGTTGCCATCCCATAGGGCAGTTTCCATATTCCTCTATTTTCCTCCACATGCTTTCAAATACACCAGACTTCCTCACCTCCCATCCTCACCAAAGCACACGTCTGTAGTCAAGTTAAAAATCTAATTTTAAAGTTTTTGTCAGTTCTCATATCCTCTAAACTAGTCCGTAGCTACAAATTGTTTAGTCAGTCCTAATTCCACATCTCTCTCAAATTCTCTTAGTGTTCACTCCACTCTCGCAGCCAACTGGCTGAGTTTTCATTTCCTTTGTTGCTAAATGCTTTCTTCCTCCAAAATTCCTAGTGGTGAGCAGAAGGGTTACTGAAAACAGGGGAGGAGGAACTGCTCCTTGTTCTCAGTCCCTGCCCAGACCAGAGGAGGGGTTTGTTCCAGGAAAGACTCATCTTTAAGCCCATAACTTTGGACTTCAATGGGATCAGCCGCACCTCAAGGGCAAAAGTGCCTGTAGAGGCTGAGGAATACTTGTCACCCAGGGTGGGATCTATGCAGGCTTTAAATGGTGAGCTCTAGAAAGTCTCCAGTGAGCAAAGGAAGACTGTGATGTCCAAAGTCTTATTACAATGTTGCCAAATATTGATGAAACTGTGGCAAATATAGCCCTAATAAAAAGCTGCAGCACTACAAAGTTTGAAATTGTGACTGTACTGGAGTTGTAGAGGTATCAAAAAACAAATAAGCAAAACACCTCAATATCCTCTCCCTGCAAAACTCCACTTTTCTCTAGCTGTTTTGTGGTTTTGTTTTTGGATTTATTTCTTTTGACTCTCCTCAAAGATGGCTAAACCATTCTACTAAAATTAAAAAGAACAGAAAACAAAACACAGTCCAAGGCAGACACCGTATGTGGAAAATGTCAATGCAAGAGATTTGCATTTAACAAAGGCATCTGAAACAGAGTGTAATATAAAATAATGGAAATAGTGAGCAACATAACCACCCTTACCATAAAAATCTGTCTTTTCTCTGAGAGTTATACCCAGTAGAGGTTGCACAGGGTAGCAGATGGCAGCAGGTTCTGATACCTGCTCATAATGCTATTCTGGTCAGACTTTCAAAGCAAACATTCAAGCCAAATGTAAAGCCCAAAGTGTGACAACTTCTAATATTGCTCTTGGCTTATACTTGAAATAAAGTGAAGAACATGGCCTTAGAAAAGCTGAACAGGATGCTTGCCATTCTCATTTTGGCAGTTACTTGAAGATTTGACCTAGCACAAGAAGGAAGAAATATTATGCAGACCAAAAATTTAGAAAAGGTAAGAAAAGGGGGAGAAGACAACCTAAAATAATAATAAAAAATAATAAATTAGCATTTCTGTTTTAAAGAAGGAGCAACTAATTTCTTTTTACACAATATACTTACTTGTGCATGTGCAAAAATTAAAATACTTCAGCTTGCTACTTGACTTGAGTGACCCTTCTTCTCCCAAATACAAGGGGTAGGGGAGAGAACACCTAGGGACAACCTAGAGCACAGTTAGACTTTTAGCTCAATTTGTCTGCCTACTATACAAGGAGGCTAGAGAAACTTCTCTCTTCAGTTGTTACTGCGAGTACTCTCCAAGTTGTCTCCACTCCTACTTACTCAAAACAAGATACTCAAAAAAAAAAAAAAAAAAAAAAAAAAAAAAAAACAAAAAAAAAAAAAAAAAGAAAACCCACCAAAAAGGAAAAAAAAAAAGAAATAAAAACCACAAACCAAAAAACAAA
>JANHGN010025932.1:0-31949 GCA_024605025.1 Megaceryle maxima
AGTAATTTAGAGCCTAGGGATCCAAATTGTATAAATTCAGAAAAACTAAAATCTTAGGCTGTAAATATCAAGTTCTGGTTTTAAACTTCAGTAAATATCTTTGGAAGGCTCCTTGGTGATTGAGTCAGTCTCTGTGCCTGTAAAACATGCCTTGTTTGATTTCAGCTTTAAGATTTTTTTCCTTGTTGTCACATTCATAACATACCCAGAGCTTCACTGTTCCATCGTGAAAGCATGAAAGCATTTTTGTGTCTTCAAAGCAAAACTGGCAGGAGCTCACCATATCACTGTGTCTTCTCAGAATTTTAAATTGGATCTGCAAAGGAACAGAGCAAAGTTTAGGAATATTTTTTCCTTTAAATTATTTTTGACAGTTTAGCCCACGAGGGGGAGTATGAAAGCAAAAACGAGAGGAGAATGCTTTGAGCTTCACTTGTCTGAGAAGAGTTCACATTTCTCTGAGACTGGCTTGGTGCAGCTGTACCCTATCTGGTTGGGAAAGAAAGCTTGATGTGTGTGGATTTTATTTTTATTTCTCTTGGGTGAAAGAAGTTTTTTTGGGGTTTGGTTTTCCCATTCTTCCACATCTCATGAAAAGTAATTTCTATTTTCAAATCTCATGAAGGCTCTCGAACACTTGTTTCCTTGATTCTGGCCTATCTGAGGGCGGCACATCAAACTCTTTGGCCACACATTTTAGCCGAGACCGTTACAAATTTTATCCAAGTCATTCTGCAAAGTCGTTTCCTCAGTCATACCTAAGTTGGCTCCTGACTGTCCAGCACTCAGGAAACGGCTGCCCCGGGCCCTAAGCAAGGGTGGAGCGGCAGAGAGGTCTGCAACTCCCGGCTCTGCAGGGCCGGGCAGCAGCAGCCAGGCCGCCCCAGCGCTCCCCGCCCAACAAGGCCGGGGCTGCCCGCCCGGGGTTTACCGACCTCCCTCCGCTACCTGCAGTCGCTCCAGCTAACGGCCGCGCCAATCACTCTCTGCGGGGGAAGGCGGTGGCCCCAGGGCCGAGGGATCCCCGCTTGCGCTTCTCCCCACCGCCACCGGACCCGGCGGCAGGAACGCGGCGCTGAAGGCCGGGCCACGCCACAGCACCCGCCGCGTTACCCGCCGAGGAAGCCCCAGGGCCCTTGGGGGTGGGGAGTAGGGGGTGGTGGCACCGCCGAGACAGGCGGCGTCCGGGTTCCATTTTTCCTGTAACACGAGGCAACGTCGAAGCCTAATTTTTTCTCTCTTCCCATCACTGAAGTTGCCTCGTTGACTTGACGTTTCAAGCCACACAATCTGTGTGTCAACACAAGACTCTGTCATCACTCTGCCATCATTAAGACCAGTCACAAAGCTGGGGATAATGAAAAATACATTCATTCAGGACCCAGAGATCTGCCATCTTACAAGAGTGAATTTCAGTTAAGGATTTTCATTCATAGTTTGAAGCAGGAATATTCTTTTGATTTCCCTGTGCACCTGGAAAGAGAAATTCTGGCGGGTCTATTTTAACAGCCTGATCATTCAAACAATTACTTCAGTTTTATTGTGTAGTTTTAATTAATTCTACAGCAATTGCTTTTGAAATTGACTGCATGATACAAAAAGTGGTATAAAGAGTTTTCATCATAGCTACAAAAAAAAAAAAAAAAGGCTGATTATCATTATTTCATTAATCTTTTAGTGCATTAGCCTTAACTTGTGGCCAAACGGCAGCTTCTTGTTTCAGATCTGCTATGGTAAATGCTATATGCAATTTGGAGATGTAAAAATAACTCAAGTACATCCCGATCCCAGAAAAGAGCAATGTAAAATTCTGCATTAGACTCATTAAAAATACTCGCACTGAATACAGATTTTTGTTTGTTTTAGTGCTTCCTAACTTAATTCTGAATGAATTTTACTCTTCAGTCGTTTAGAAGTCCAAGGCAATGACTGACCACACAAATATAAGTTTGTAATACTTCAGTTTATTAAAATATCTTTTTTCCTGTATCTTGTATCACGTTAATTAATATTTCAAATTATGCTGCCCAGAAAGGTGTCTTTTCATCCTCCCATAATCCATATGTGTTGAACATAAGAAGCATCACAAAATAAACATATGCACACTTACTTTCAAACAAATTCAATATGAATACAGTATCTACAGTGCTTCAAACTATCACTATTAATCTACCATCATGGAGGAGATCCAAGTCACCCAGCACTGAAGAAAGCAATCTACCTCTTCAATACTGAAGTTGTTTTAATCTGAAAGGAAGAAAGGGAAAGAAAGAGGTCAGGCTGAACTGTAACGTGCAACATTAAGAACATTAGGTTACTTGAGCACTCATTTACTTCTTAAACCTTAGTTTGAGAGATCTGAGTTATGTGAGATAAAAACATTTTCTCAGTGGTGTGAGGAGCAATGCAAATGCAAAGACTTCCAAAATAACTTCTCGGACAAAGTAGTCTATTCTGTGCAAAATGCATAGAAACACAGTTTATCTCTTTAGAAATCAAGAGGGTAGTTTGCTTTCTTAATAAAAAAACATCAATAGGTAACAGAAGCTCAATTCCAAAGCAATGGAAGGCAGAGTCCTTTTGAATGTGAGCTCTTCCCTTGCAGTGAACACCCCGACCCAAATCACTCTGCCACTAGGTGAGAGGAATGTGGTATCTCAACAAACACCTCCAGACCTCTCCTGCAGCTCATCAGAGACATTAAACAGAAACCACCGCAATGACTCTTCCACATGGGATGAGGTTAAGGTTGACTATGATCTGAACTTTACCCACCTGAGTTACTTTTGTTTGTACCTTTGCACGTGAGCAAAATAAAATTGCAAATTGTTTCTTTTTGATTTTCATCTTTCTGTTGGTGTTTGAGTTTCCATAAAAATGCAACAGCACAGTCTAAACTTAGCAGGCATGTACATGACTCAAGCATTGTTCTGCTTGCTTCACTGGTCCTTGCTCAAGCACAGAATTATCTTAAGTATTAATACCACACGATGAATCTATTTGAATTGAGTCTTTCCCTAATTATCAACAAACCACAGCAGACTCAAGATATACCCTAGTAGACAACATTGCTTCTGATGTTTCCAAGAAAAGAGAAGTAGACAAAGTAACAGGAATATGCATCTCCACCTGCACTTGTGTAACTTGAAATTCCCATTCAAAATACATTCCAAAAATACTATCCATCTTTAACTCCATCATCTAGCAGAGTTGTGTATTTAGTGCCCTTTCCCTTAAGAGGCCTCTATCCTAAAATTAATTACCCTGTCAATTAAGACAGCTAAAATTTGTAATCTTCCCTCACTTTATTAAAAAATTTTAAAAAAAAGGCAGAGCAGTATTTTATATTAATAGTCTGGCTCATTTGTGTTTGCTGCAGGTTGGCTCAAGAGAGCAACAACTCAAATGGAGGTTTTAGTTCAACACTTGCAAGTTGTGCAGTGACTAAGTAAACTTTCTGTTTACCTTCTTAGAAGTTCTTTGGGTGACAAGCCTGTGGCATCTCCATCACTAAGGCTGTCACTGCTCTCTGAGGTGCCTGAGCTGCTGTCTTTTTCTGATTTTTTATTCTTGTGTTTTCCTTTGTTTTTCTGTTTCTTATGTTTCTTTTTCTGTAAAAAAAAAATAAAATAAAATGAAGAGACATAATCCCTTATTTTATTGTGAAAGACTTGTTTTTGTTTTTGTTTTTTTGTTTTTTTTTTTTTTTTTCTCTGAAAGGCGACAGCAAAAAGGATGACTTCAGTGTAGACTCCCAAGCTTAACAGGAACAGAACACTTAGCAAGGACTCTTTTCCACTACCAGACTGAGCTAAAAAAGCCCAAGTCACCTACTTCAGCCCAAGCACTCCACTCCCCCTAAACCAGAAATTTCATCATTTTTATTTGTATGCAAGCCATGAATTATATGCGGTTCCCAGAATATGTCTGATACCTTCAACATACAGCATTAAACTGCCCACGGTACTGCACTGAAAGTCACACTGCAGATATGGAAAAAGCAGCACCCTAGCTGGTTAATTTTCTGTTCTGAACTTCAGCTTTCAAGACACTTTAGAAACTCAGCTGCTTAAGTTCTAATTCCAGTATGTTTACTTTCTACAATGTAGCATAAATAATGCAAAATTTTGATTACCAGATCAAAATAAAAATAAATCAAATACCTTTTCCTTTTTGTGCTTGTGCTCTCTCTTAGTCTTATGTTTCTCTCTGTTCTTCCTATGTTTTTCTTTCCTACTAGGCCCCAGAAAACTTGTTGGCACCACTGGTCCTTGCTGCCAAGTAGGACCTGAAGTGATAAGCAGATGTGGAAACAAGGGAAAAAAAGAATATCCAAACCCCCCTAATTTTATTGTTAAATTTCTATATTGCTTTTAATGTAATAGGATAGTTTAAAAAATTAATAAACAACCAACCCAGTAAATTAAGCTTTCAAATGGAAATGAAACATCTAAAACTCTAACTGCAGCCTTCCTACTGTAATTAAATATCTTTGCAATCTGGTATGAAAAGAAACATCAGGACGGGTCCTGTATTTTCACTGCAATTTTTCAGCATTGTCTCTACAGGGTTCCAACTAAACTGGTACATGGGCAACGAGGTTCCTGACACAGCATGGTAACAAAGCATTTACTGATGCCACTTTGACATCACGCAGGCATTTAAGAGCTAAAGTGCCTATTCATATATAATTTAAAAAATAAAAAAAAAAATCTTACATACAACTTCAATGTGCATAAATTTAGATACTAGAATCTATAGAATCTACCGAAAGGAAAAGCTGGAGGCAGCTTTGGTCCAAATTCCTCTGCTGTATCCAGATCCTTCTTTGAAACAGGCAACAAAGAAACGCCAGGATCGGTTGTAGCAGCCACATTCTCTATTAAAAAAAAAAAAAAAACCAAAACCAACAACCTTCTTTATTTGAAAGGAAAATAAGGTTAATTCTTTTTCCAAGAAGTGCTGGATAAAGTTAAAGGAGGCTGTCTAAAAACCTCTAAGTAAATGCAGCACCCTGTGTCTGAATGGACCACTCTGACGAACTGGAGAGCTGATATTCTGATATGTCTTGGGTTTCTTTTAATTTTTTTAATCAAAATTAACCTTTTACTCTATGCAATTACTAATTAAATTAATATCAGTGCACGTGTTTGCTTTCATTTCATAACGCAGTACTACTTTTCTATTACTTCAAATGAAGAAAAGTCTCAACAAGGTGTATAAACACTACGAGTTAGATGGTAGCAGAACCAACTGTGACAGCAAGTAGACAAAGTGTTTCCATTGTAAGAAATGTACATTCTACGTCTTGGTAATTTAACAGCATCCTGAAAAGATGGGAACTTTTACAGCTTACTTACTAAATTTTAATACAAAGCAGAGTAAAAGATGAGTCTTCTCCCTCTTCTGTGGAAGTATTCTGGCAACTTTTATAACCAGAATACAAATAAAATGCAGGTTTTTTTATGTCTTTATTTCAACGTGTTTTGTTGGAATATCTGTATTTAGAGAGTGAAATTAATTTTTAAAGAAAAGCAAGTTATTTCTTTCTGAATTTGTCAAATAGCTCAAAAAAACCAAACCAAACACAAAAAAACCAAAACCAAAAAACAAACACCCCACCAAACAAAAAAAAACACAAACAAAAAAACCCCACAACCCAAAAACAAAACAAAAAAAACCCCCACCCAGTTATTATTTAGCATAGGTGTAAAAGTTTCTGTGTATTTGTCAGTGAAATTAGCTCTAACATCAGATGTTTTGTTCCTCCACACTGCTTAACAGGAATATTCCACAGGGCAGTTGGCTTGTCAAATCTACGTAAGACACAAGGCAACCTAAGTAACACTGCCTCATGCAAGGCCTTATTCAGGGCTCTGCTCTTCACATGTTCCACTCACACAGCTCCACCACTGTCAGGAGATCCACACGAGAGCACAGGACTGTCCTAGCAGTGCTGAGGTATCTGAATCATAAATTAAGCTTTTATGAGGTACTTGTAAAAGTGAACATCCATTAAATGCTACCTTGTACATTAGATGAAGAACTCTCCGGTAAATCAACTTGCTTGGTGGTTTCTGAATCCATTACTGAAGTAGTTTGTTGCTGTTCTTCATCACTCTCCTCTTCAGAGGAAGATGATTTTTCATCTGAGGAACTCACAAAGATGGCTTTAAATAAGTCCATGGATGGTCTGCTTTCTTCTTCCTGCTCCTTATCTTCATTAGCTACCTGCAAAGCAGCGTCATAGCAAACTAAACGCTGAAGAAACTAACAGTCTCTCTCTGGCAAGTAATAACTTCAAACATGCTGACACGTGCTGCTAAACTAAGCTGTAGAATCATCAAATGGTAGGGGTTGGAAGGGACCTCTGGAGAGCATCGAGTCCAACCCCCGTGTCCCAGCAGGGTCACCCAGGGCAGCCCACACAGCAACAGATCCAGGCGGGGCTTGAAAGTCTCCAGAGAAGGGGCCTCCACCACCTCTCTGGGCAACCTGGGACAGGCTCTGTCACCCTCACAGGGAAGAAGTTTCTCCTCCTGTTGAGGTGGAACTTCCTGTGTTTCCCCTGGTGACCATCACATCTCATCCTATCCCAGGGCACCACTGACAAGAGCCTGTCCCATTCTGCTTGACCCCCACCCTGCAGATATTTGCAAACATTCTCAAGCTCCCCTCTCAGGCTTCTCTTCTCCAGGCTAAACAGCCCCAGGGCTCTCAGCCTCTCCTCAGGAGAGAAGTCCGGTCAGTTCCAGTCCCTTCAGCATCTTTGTAGCCTCTTTTGGACTCTCTCCAGTATTTCCCTGTCCCTCCTGAACTGGGGAGCCCAGAACTGAACACAAAACTCCAGATGTGGTCTCACCAGTGCAGAGGAGAGGGGGAGGAGAACCCCCCTCAAAGCCAATGTCCTGTAAAGGATAGTGCAATTTTTGCCGCACAGACAGTTGAAAATACATCTCCAGATATTATACACTTTAATTAATTAATTCAGACTTAATTTATAGACTACTAAATTTAAGCAAATAGAAAACATCCCCTTTCTCCCCAAGGTATGCACCCTTCTCCATTCAAAGTAGAAAAAAACATCCTGTGCCTGTAAGTGGGTGTAAGGGACTAAATTTAACTCCCAGACTGCTGAGCTACATTTTCTCTTATGCTGCTACTTTCAATTACAGTCATACTTCCTGTCCTTGTATGCTACAAATGCTTTACATCTCAAGAGTTATAACATCAAAATTCTTCAGCCTACAATCTCACACCTTTGTTTATCCTGAGGTGGCTTTTCTGCAAACTGATCCATGTCAGATCAGTTCATGTACCACCACCCAACATTATTTCAGGGTTGGGAGGTTTGCAGCTATTCCCCTTTAAGTTCAAACACTGATGTAAACTCACCTTAGCCGGAGTGGTTTCGCTTGGCCCAGCTCCACATCCTTCTGTTGCTGGCACTGGTGACTGCTGCTGAAGATCAGCTTTTGATCTAGCAAGACTAATGAATTCACTGATAGAATCTTTTTTCTCTTTTTCTTTATCTGACACATCCCATCTTGAAGGTTTCTTTGGTTCTAAAAACAGCCCAAACATTCACATCAGTTGTGTGCCAAATTATCCCACATTTCATGGCCTACTTGATTTTAAACTGCTCTGCTTCTTCAATATATTTTGGCTTTATATTTAACTTTCTAAGGAGTATCTGTCCTATAAATGTCTTTAGGCAGACAATATTAGCATAATACCACTGACTTCAGTTTCTATGCCACTGAATTTATTTGAAGGGTGTGTTGCTTTTTTTAATTACAAAAAAATCAGGTGGGTAAGCTCTCCATGACAAAGACACACTTTTTCTATACTATCATCTCAGTTATAGTTAAATGAATAAAGTAACAACAAACTTACTGTTAAGACTATTATTCTGTTGGATTTTTTCTTTTGTTGCTTGAGTTACAGATGTGGTGGCCTCAGGCAGAGTTAAGAAATTGAACACGGAATACTTGTCTCGTTTCACTTTCGGTAACCCAACAATGGAAGAACTAGAGGGAAATAAAAATGTTTGTTGATTATTTTAATTATTTGTTGATTTTTGTTTATTTATTACAACACAGAAAAGGCCTTAAATTACCTACAAGAAGCTGAAACTACAACTACCTACAGCAGTAATTAAAATGAATATTATTTTGTCAGAGGTCACCATACTTAATGAGACAAATAAAAACATGAGGCAGATACATATCGTATTTATTATGACACAAAAAGAAAAACACAGATTTTCCACAAGCCAACAAAAACCAGATGTTTCAAAGAGTGTGGGGGGAAAAAGAAAAAAAAAAAAATCAGTATCAGTCATCTTACTCAGGATATGGATCAGGAACATTAAATCTTTTACACAGCAGCTTTTCAGGATGCCATTCAAACTTGTCTCTTGTGAGTTTTCCAAACATCTTCATCTTCACAGCAGTTTCTTTATCATCAATATCTTTCTGAAAAAGTAATTTATAGCTGCTAAATAAGTAACAACTTACTGAATTGACTATTCCCTCTGTAGGATTTAAAAACAGGACAGAAACATAAGTATTTAAGGGTAGTTTAACAATTCACTGCTTTGCACGCAGGTAGGGTTTTCAGGAGCTTGCTACACAGAAGGGCAACAAAATTCAAATTACACCTACAAAAGAGCTTTAAAGCCATAAAATAAAGAATTTTGAAAGTCAGGGTTAAGGCAGCAAGTGCAACTCCAATGTACTAGAAGACTGTAAAGATAACATACCTCTTGGTCCCGAGGAACTTCGACTTTGTCGACATCATCCTCATACTTGGCCCGGGTAAACCTGGATGACAGCATTGAATTTGAAGATTTGTAGAACACTGCTGCACGGAAGAACTCTTCTTGTTCTCTTCCTCGCTCCCATTCTGTCATACTCGGGTCTAAATAATGTTCCAATGTATCAACTAAAAGGGAAGGAAAGAAATGTTTAGCAGAGGTTACAGCTTACTTAGGTCCAACACTTTTCAAACAAACAAACAAAAATAAGGCAATAAGCAAACACCTTTGCAAGTATTTAATGACTATTTAGTTTAAGGACAGCATTAATCTCAACTGTGTTAGTCTTTGATAAGCAGAGGTAGTTTTTCAAGATGGCAAAACTGAGAGCATTTGCCGAGTGCAAGATAGCCATTTGAAATCATTTCACTTGCAATGCTGACTCCTTTCTCATTGCCCTCTAAGGAACGTTCAAAATACTTCATGTACTGGTGTTTAGAACAACCAGGATCCAAATATTTGTCAAATAACTAAAACAAAAAAAAAAAGTTAACCAGTGAGTAAGCCGGCTGGGGTTTGGTAATTTCAGGAGGCTTTCTGGTATTGAAAGTGCCCACTGAGAAATAGAGAATATGGACACAGATAATGCAACAGTACAAACCCTGTTGAAAGCGAGGGCTTCAGGGTTTACATTTGCTCACAGAAGGAATGGGAAATAACGGCAGCTAAGCAAAGACACTCTTACAAACAGAATCTTAATAATTCAAATCTTTAAATATTTCTGCATTTTCTTCATTACGACTAAGGAGGCACCTACAGTCTGAAGAGGAGAAACAGTTTTACCCAGGGAAAAAATGAGTCCTGAATAGAGGAACTAAGGGTTCAAGGCTCAAGAAATCTGTCCCAGTGCAGTAACCAGAGGCTACTGACCAGGAAACCTTTTTTCATACAGTGAAAAGGATTCTTGAAAAAAAAAAAATCCTAAATAGAACAAGATTTTCTACCTGACACTTTCCCCTTTCCACTGCAAAATCTTGCTGGTGCCCTTTTTCTACTCCCCCAATAGCCCCTTTGTACTTGAAAGTTTTAAAACAAACCAAGCCTTCTGATTTTTGGGTTTTATTTATTTACTTATTTATTTATTATTTTCAGACAATCTAGATTCACTTGCTGCTGATGATCTCTCTAAGTCAGATTTCAGCTTTTTGTGCCTTACAGAAAAATCACAGTACTGGGGAAGTCACCACAAGGCATTGTAAGTACTTTGTTTAAAGTAAGATAGATCACATTAATAGCAAAAATGTAAACAAAATAGAAGGAGACTGAAAGAGCACAAAAAAGCAAATGAAGGGGTTTGGGGTACGAGTTCTACAAGTCCAGTAGGATTTAACAGCCACAAATATTTCCTAAGTGACAGTAGCAGTTTGAGTATCCTAAGGACATGTAACACACACTTTGACAACTGCTTCATTCACTCGTACGGTCTCCATCTCCTCTGGCAGTGCAGGGTGTGGGATTTCTTTTGATTTTTCCCATTTTGTGTGGGAAAAGGCGAAAAAATTGCCACTCTCCTGTGAACCAATAAAGTTTCTGCCGGTTTTCCTTGTCAGGGAGAAACAAACCAAATGAAAATGCTTATTTGATGCATAGTTTATGGTACTGGCCAAAGCTTAAGTCCGCTCTTGCAAATGAAAGAAGGGAAACCCAGAAATACAGGCAATGAAGTAGAAGAACATCGTGGAGAACTTCATTCTGCTACAGCATAAAAGTATGAAATGCAATGCTTAAAACCAAGTCCTGATGACATTTAAATTATTGAGCAGTTTTCCTGAAGGCAAACCAATTGGGGTTTATTTATTTAATTATTTAAATGGTTATTAATTATTAATTTTATTTATAAAGTTTTATTTATTTATTATCTATTAATTTTATTATTTGATTAAATATCAGTAAATAAAATATTTTAACATAGTGCCTAAAAATACGTAGAGGCAGAAATGATGGGGAATTCAGGAAAAGAATTCATAGTGAACACAAAATGCAACAAGAAAAATAAGGGGGGAAAAATAATATTTTCAGAGAAAAATGATTAATCTCTTCACTTACCTTTTTCTCCTTGTTTAAGACTTTTCACAAAATTTTCATATCTTTTTTGTTTCTCTGGGTTTCTTGCAAATGGTTTGAAGTCACTAGAACCAGCATTTGCTAACTGCCCCCCAAACACCATTTGCCATTTCTGAGAGGCATCATCTGGGGGGGTTGGCTGGAATCTGCTGTTTTGTGACTGCTGAGGCAACATTTTTGCTTTCATTTGTTGTTCAGATGTTTGTTTCACTTCCTTGAGTCTTTCTCTGTCTTTCTCAGACACATATTCCAAAACAGAAGGAGCTGGACCTAAAACAAACAAAAGGATGAATAGAAGTGAAAAATTACTACAACTATTTTTGCCACTTCAGTGTAGGAAAAAAGCCCACCTAGCACTATACGTTCAGAGAAGATGCTCTTAAACAGAGACAGCAGATAAAAAATTAGCCACTGTTGTATCTTTTATGCTATTTACAACATATTTACATATTACTTTGTAAACTTTCTTGTAGATACAAATGTGAACAACATTTAGAAAAGTCCTTTTTGGTGAATTTTTAGTGAAACCTCATTTTACACAGGAAGAAAAAAAAGAAAACCTCACAGCCTACTGTATTCCAAATTCATGAGGCCACAAAATAAAAAGAGTAATAAAATAAACCACAACAAAACCACAATCCCATGAAGACTTTTCTTCCTTAAAAGATGTAAGCAACTGAAAATACAGATACATTAACAATTCCTCTGTTGAGATGAAACTGAACAACGCTAAGCTGATCCAGCTAAACCAACTAGATTATATTAGAAAACAGTGTTCAAGTCTTGGCCAACTTTTTACTGTTCTCCAAACCAACAGCAGACCTGAAACACAAGCAAAGGTGGGGGCAGACATAAATAAATACCTTTTAGACAAGTCTCTCCTAGTTGTTCCCTCCTCTGAGAGGCATTTAGAGCATGCCTGCTTTGTTGTGTCCTGTCACTCTCAAGTTTCCCAGTTGATTCCTCTAACGCCCTCTGTAAATGGGGGTTTGCATTCCCAGCTGCTATCACAGGTCGAAAGTAATGGACCGGTCTGTAATTTCGTGGCAGGTCAGGTGGTGGATAAATCTGTGTGGAGGGGTGACAAAAAAAAAAAAAAATCCCCAAAACTGAGAGACACAACTTTGTTCTTAATACTTCATAGAATGGCTTAGGCTGGAAGGGACCTTAGAGATCATCTAATCCAACCTCCCCACCATGGGCAGGGACACCTCTCAACTAGATCAAGTTGCTCAAAGCCTCATCCAACCTGGCCTTAAGCACCTCCAGGGAGGGGCATCCACAGCCCCTCTGGGAAATCATCCACAGCCCCTCTGGGCAACCTATTCCAGAGTCTTGCCACCCTCGTACTGAAGGGCTTTTTCCTCAAAATCCAGTCTAAACCTATTTTCCCTTGGTTTAAAACCAATTCCCCTCATCGTGTCGCCGTACACTCTTGTGAAGAGTCCTTCTCCACCCTTCCTGTAGGATCTCTTCAGGTACTCGAAGGTAGTTTTAAGGTCCCCCCAGAGTCTTCTCTTCTCCAGGCTGAACAATCCCAGCTCCTTCAGCCTGTCCTCATAGCAGAGGTGCTCCAGCCCCTAAGCATCTGTGTGGCCTCCTCTGGACTCATTCCAACAGATCCATGTCCCTCTTATAGTGGGAACACCAGAACTGGATGCAGTATTTGAGGTGGGGGTCTCACAAGAGCAGAATAAAGGGGGAGAATCACCTCTCCTGATCTGCTGGCCACACTCCTCTTGATGCACCTTAGGACCCAGTTGGCCGCCTGAGCACACTGCCGGCTCATGGTGAGCTTCTCATCAATCAATACCCCCAAGTCCTTCTCTTCAGGGCTACTCTCAACCCTCCCTGGACCCAGTCTGTAATTGTGCCTGGGATTGGCCCAGCCCAGATGCAGGACCTTGCACTTGGACTTGTTGAATCTCATGAAGTTAGCGTTGGCCCATTTCTCAAGCCTGCCAAGGTCCCTCTGGATGGCATCCCTTCACTCCAGTGAGTCCACCACACCATACAACTTGGCATCTTCAGCAAACTCGATGAGGGCACATTCCATACCATTGTCCATGTTGCTGACAAAGGTATTGACCAGTACTGGACCCAGAACAGATCCCTGAGGACCTCCACTTGTCACTGATCTCCACCTGGACATCAAGCCATTGATCGCAACTTTGTGTGCGACCTCCTAGCACATTCCTTATCCACCAGGTGGTCCATCCATCACTTTCATTCATTACTCTAGTTTCTCTTCAGATGGTATATTGCTTAATAATGAAGGTTTTTTCCAAACAGAAGGTGAGTGATTTAATCAAATCATCGGACTACTGAGTACTTCTGTGCTTACCGCATTTTAATGTTCTTTTCCTTCATCTTCTCATCCAAACTGTTACTTCAAAGGTGTGTCCTATACAATGCACATTTACATACTGTGTAAATGCTCTTCCTTTTTTTTCCACTAGAAAGAGGGCCTGACACAACTCTCTGATTCTAATTTATGCAAATATACATGGCATAAATTATGAAAACCTGCTAATAGGGCTAAGAAATTAACTCGCCACCAAAACAGTGGACAAAGCACGGGGGCTGATTTTTAAAGAAAACCAAATGTTTCATCTGAAAGATCCAGAAACAGAAGATGCACTTGGGTTGGTTTTTTTAGTTTCTAATTTAAATTTTATCATTCTTCCAACTTTATGTTAAATGACAGTGGATAGTGTGGAAAGCACCAAGACAGTACACAGGCAACGTTTACCTTCATCCAGCAGCACAACAAATTCCAGATTTGTATGTAATAGCCTCCACCACTGTAATTCTGCTCAATCAACAATCTTTATTGCTGACCACAACTTGTATTTTTAAGAACATAAAAACCACTGACCAACAGTAAAGTCCACACAGCTCATCTGGCAGCTTGCTAATGTTATTCTTAATATGAAAAGTATCAATATCTGCTTACCTTGCTTGGAGTTGATGATTTGGATGCCAAGGAAAAACCATCCAAGATTTTTCCTATATACTTAACTTCTCTTTCAGACCCTGCAACATTACCACAAGCTTAGTCAATATTAGAACACATATGTTTGGCTACAGGCATTTTTTTCCTGAGTATTTTCCATTTGGCAAGATGTTTTATGGAGCATAATTGTAGTTCTCTGTCTTCACTGTTGTTCATTTGAAATTAACAGTTCTAAATCTGGATTTTATGGCAACAAAACTACTAGCAGAGTAAGATGAACACAGCTAGTAGTGAGGCAACTGTATCACTGCTGTGCAGAGTGACTGCCGTTAACTGTGTTCACCTAACATCAACAGGCACTCCAGACATTACTGCACATTTCCTGCTCTTAAAAACTGCACTAAAATAAAATTACATCAAGATAAAATTTACAAAAATTAGTTGAAAAATACACAAATATGTACATATGTATCATTTATCTTTGCAAATATCGGGTCATATCTTGTAGCCACAGTTCACAATCGTTTGTTTCCATCAGTGGAGTTGTATGCTGTATCTCACAAAGCAGCACGTACTGTCCTTTTAAAAATATAATTCGGGAGTTTGATCTATAATGGGATTAGTGGAGAATTCTGAAAATTATTTCCAGATTTGTACATTTCAAGGAAGAATAGATGAAGTTTCAGATACCAGGGCTAGAAGATAGCAGTTCATTGAAAATTAAAATATTTGGAAAGTAGATACTATGCTTATGTAAATTCCCCCCAAATTACACTAGCTCTTTAGATACAACTACAGTTCTTACTTTTTTTTGATTTATACTGCTTAGGTGCTGTCCAGCCATACAAGCCATCTCCAGGTTCCTCATCCTTTAGAACTGTATCATATTTTGACAATGTTTCAGTTGCATAAATGTCATCGTCTTCCTCCTCTAAAGCTCCTACACCAAAAGCCTAAAATGTATTTTAAATAAAAATAGTAATAATTCAAAAATGTAAAAATAAGAAGTATCAGAACACATCTGTATGTATATCTAGCCACTTATAGCTATATTATATAAGCTGTGCAGTATACATATATATAAACCATCACAAATAAAATTGCTACTAACTAGTGGGAGAAAAAGAAACAAGCAAAAAAAAAAAAAAAAACCACCCCAAAACAAAACAAAACAACTGACTGAACACAAAAGCAAATGCATTCCACTCCCCTGGCAGGGAGGGATAGAGAGTTTGGTCTGTAGAGGATGAGGACTGTAGCCTAATTCCACAAGGTAACATTTGCAGCCTTACTAAGAGCGGGCTAAGTTCTCAAAAGGAAAAAAAAAAAAGGTGTTATAGTTTCTTACAATAACCCTACTAGATGCATTCCACAGAAGAAAAAAAAAATATATATTAGATTTTACTATGGGAATAATAAAATGCATTTCACAATGTCCTTACCTGACCTGTAATACCCAGTTTTCTTCCTTTATTGTGTCCCAGATCACCAACTAAGTTGCTTGTGTCCTCAGAACTACCTGGGAAGAGATTCAGGTGTTCTCTTCCAGATGCACCAAACAAAGCTTGTGAGGGGTCCAAACCCTTATAGCCAAGTCCATGGACATTCTCTTTTGGAGTCAAATCCACGGGCATCACGTCTTTTGGTGCAAATGTCACATTCTCTGGCTGATACTCATCATCTTCATCCTTGTACAAAATAAAAGTACATCACAACAAATGCAACTAAAAGTTTTGCCTGTTGAGCTTTTACAACATCTAATTAACATGAGACCAGAGAATTTTGTGTGTATATGAAAATAGGTATGAACTACACCTCCTTAGGCTGCAAAAGAACAAGTATAGTGGCATTAAAATGTTTTTCACAATAAGCATAATAAACATTTATGAGTACTTTTAACAAAACTTGAAACTGCACGTTACCATAAGGTTCAAAGACATCAGAGAGGCTTTTTACAAGTGGGCTAGCACACATTCTTATGTATGCCCACAAACAATTTTTGCCTGTTCAATACCTCAGAACCCTCGGACAGTCCCGGTGGTAAAGCACAACCATATATTTTCACTGCAGGGTCTGTAAGAGACAGAACAGTGTCATATTAAACTACAGTTCTTCGTTCAGTTTCTCTAGAATTAAAGCAACAGACCAAATAAAAGGAGGCTTTAAAATGAACTTTCTAATCAGGCTGGGAACGCTAACGTTCTGTTAATGAGTTCAGGAACTTCACTGAACCTACCAGGTTTCTGCCTGCGTGGCTTTCTTTTGACTCGCGGGCCAATTCCTTGTCCTTCTTTCCAGCCCATTTTTCGTAACAGTTCAACCCCAACTGTTATTCTAAAATGAAAATAAAAGGGAAAAAAATACCTCAAACACCTCAAACCGCATTTTTAATATTTTTTGAGAAATAATATGCATTTAGACTACTTGAAATTATGCTTTTATACTCCACTTTAAAATAAAATCTGAATGTGTCAGTGTTTGCATATACACTACATCCCAGTTTGGAAGTGTTTAGCTGGTACATGTCTGCACAGACAAAACCAAAATCCAGGTGGAGGCCGCTCTGAAAGCCTAGCACTTCAGATCTGCCACTTTCTTTCATGGATTACTGTGGTCAAACATTACTTTTCTAACCAATACAACACTTCTAAGTGAAGGGAATTCTTTGGTTAACTTTTCTTTAAATGTACTTACTTTGATGGTCCTATTAAATCATCAAATGCGGTGGTTCCTGGAATGGCAGCAACCACTCCTGCAATCTGTCTAGCTTTCTCTTTTATTCTGTCTTTAGCTTTGGATGCAAAATCATCTGTGGTTGTAATGTCCTTTGGTGCTATCCCAAATTCACTAAGATCCTGGAAAACACAGACAAATGGAAATATTTAGATTAAAAAACAGGTTCCCTTCAAATTACTACTTACTGTAATAGTAAAAGAAAGAAAGCATGATATGACCCTCATAATTACTAAATTTTTCAAGCTTTATAACTTTATGCAGTTGCTTTATGGTCATATTTTAAACAGCTTCAAAAGTATTTGTATTTTCTGATAGAGGAAGTGAAAGGGTTGAGTTCTGGGTTTGTTTTTTTTTAATACTGAGATTACAGGAGCTTCCTAAAGTGAATCTGTGAAACATCCTCTAGGACCTTGCAGTGTAACACTGTACAGAAGTAATCTTAAAGTTACTTCCATTATCACTATTTAAATTCTTTAAGTGATTTAATTGTCTGAAAATCCTGCCATTGTGGCAACTGCTCCCAAAAGGTTTGTATTCCTTTCTAAATTTACCTCTTCGTCCATGAAGTCTTCTGGTCCAAGAATGGTTCTGTCTGCTCTCTTCTGCCGTGAAGATACAAAAGCTGAAGGGGTCCAGCCTTTAAAGAAAGTAAGTATTTAAGTAAGGTGCTGCAAACTACTACATAATACTTGAAAACAAGTTAAACACTTCAACCTTACACCTTAAGGATACATCAAGGAGTACCTCTAGAAAACTCAAGGGGAAATAACTTCAGTAATAGCATTTTAACTATTTACAGTGCAAAAAACAGCAGAAAATGCTCAGTAACACTTGTTTTCACAAACATTAAATTATGGCAATTAATTAAACCACACCAGAAGACAAAAAAAAAAAAAAATCTAACCTTCCTTTGTGCCAACAGTGTTGAAGTAACCAGCAGAGAATCCCCCAGTAAATGCTCCATGGAAACGCTGATAACGTCCCTTTGCATCTTTAACAGTCTGTTCTTGAAGAGGAACCGGCTTTTTAATTCGTTCACCTACAATAAGAGAAATCAGAAAATAAATCACAACACTGCATAAAGCATGGACTTGCTCCAGATACCATCTCTGCCTTGCCAGTAAGAATTGTGTCAAATAGTAGTCACTCTGGAGTGGAAAGCATCAGCAGTTTGTGTTTACTCCCACCCTACTCATAATATTCGTGCACACTGTTGATGTACACTGCTAAAGCAACAGCATGGAGGGTTCAAATACAAATCCTGAATCCTAACAAGTTCTGAGAACATTATTTTTTTCCTGTGAAAGGCTAGTTTTAGTTGCTAGGTATGAAGGATCCCCTGGCAGGATTTCATCACTTAACCAAGTCTCTTAAGAAATGACACCACATCACAAGTGTCCAAAACTGAAACAAAACACAAAAACTATCAACTTTCGCATAAGCATCTGCACACTTTAAACAATATTCCTATGAATTAAGTGGCATAGACTTGGGAGTCACAGCTCTGCAGAAGTCCTCGGCTGGTGCTAAGTCCATCTCACGAGTAGAAGAGCAGGACACTCACATCGGTACACCTGCAACACGCTTGAGCTATCACCCTTCGACCTGTTTTGAGGCTCGGGAAAAGGAG
Organism: Megaceryle maxima; assembly: GCA_024605025.1. Classification (NCBI taxonomy): domain Eukaryota; kingdom Metazoa; phylum Chordata; class Aves; order Coraciiformes; family Cerylidae; genus Megaceryle; species Megaceryle maxima. The sequence goes on from JANHGN010025932.1 coordinate 18,205, forward strand.
AGAAAGAAAGACAGCCCCCCAGCTCCAGGCACAAACGCTGGCGCACCCACAGCCGCATCTCCAGGGCGGGCAGCCTGGTGCCGTTCCCCAGCTCCTTCACCCCGCGGCCCCTCGCCCAGGGCCAGCAGCCCCATCAGGTCAGGTCGGCTGCTGAGGCAGCAGGAGGAGAGGGCGGCAGGTGTGCGCTGGGCCCACACGCCACAGCTTTCCCGAAGTGAAGAGCGTGAGGGGGCGGACAGCAGCTCCCGGGCCAGGCGGGCCCTGCGCGACACCGCGGCCCCAGCGCCTGACGCCAGAGCTGCCTCCCCGACACCTCAGGGAGGTACGGAGAAGGAGCGAGCGCGCTCCCCGGGGAGGGGAGAGGTCCCTTACCCTCCTGCAGGGGCTGCAACGCGGTCCCATAGCTCACCAAATCATCCTCCTCGCTGTCGCTAGACTCCGGAGCCGCCATCTTGTCCGACGCTGCGTCCCGTACGGCGGGCGGAGCGCTCCCGGCGGCGGGAGGCGGGGCAGCTGCGGCCGCGCGCGGCGGCCCGATCCTCCCCGCGGAGGCGGGCCGTTCCCTGCTCTGGTCGCGCGGGTTCCCTCCAGCCTCGGTTGAAAAGGTCACGGAACCCTTTCGGCTCTGCGAAGGAGCGTAGGAAACAGTGTCGTGCGCTGCTCCGAATCGGTGTCCCGAAATGTTGTATCTTCGCTGGGTTAAAAACGGGCTGGGTGGCCGAGCCCAGAGAGCTGTGGTGAGCGGAGTGAAATCAGCTGGCGGCCGGTCACTGGCGGTGTCCCCAGCGCTCGGTGCTGGGACCAGTCTCCATTAGAGTCTTTACTGGTGATCGCTGCGAATGGAGGCACTCTCAGCAGATGACATAAAACTGAGCAAAATCTGCTCGAGGATAGGAGGCTCTGCAGAGGGGTCTGGCCAGGATGGATGGATGGGCCAAGGTCAATGGGATGAGCTTTAACAAGGCTCAGTGCCGGGTCCTGCACTGGTGTCACAACAGCTCCAGGCAACGCTCCAGGTTGGGAGGAGCAGGTGGAAAAGGCCCTGGGGGTGCTTGTGAGCACCCGGCTAAATATGAGCCGGTGTGTGCTCAGGTGCCCAGGAAGGCCAATGGCATCGTGGCCTAGAGCAAAACCAGTGTGTCCAGCAGGAGCAGGGCAGCAATTGTGCCCCTGTACTGGGCACTGGTGAGGCTGCAGCTTGAGCACTGGGGGCAGTTTTGGACGCCGCAGTTCATCCTTGACATTGAGGTGCTGGAGCCAGTTCAGAGAAGGGCAATGGGGCTGGTGAGGGGTCTGGAGAACATGTCTGATGAGGAGTGGCTGTTTAGTCTGGAGAAGAGGAGGCTGAAAGGAGACTTTGTTGCTTCTACAGCTTCCTGAAGGGAGGTTGGAGTGAGGTAAGTGTTGTCTTCTCCCAGGTGACTAGTGACAGGATGAGAGGAGATAGGTTTAAGTTGTGCCAGGAGAGGTTTAGGCTGGATATTAGGGAAAAAAATCTTTGCAGAGAGAGTGGTGAGGCCTTGGAACAGGCTGCCCAGGGAGGGGGTGAAGTCACCATCCCTGGAGACATTCAAAGAACATCCAGATGTGGCACTTCAGGACACGGTTTAGTGGTCTGATAATATTTACTAGACAGTTGGACTTGATGATCTTGAAGGTCATTTCCAACTTTAATGATTCTGTGAAAGAAACCTTTACAGAGTATGTTTTATACAAAGGCCACATAAGAACCCCTAAGTATTCACCAGTATGAGCCAAGCATTCAAAATTTGGATTTAAATTTTGTGGGTTTACAGTGTTATCTGTGAGAAATTAATATGTCCATTTTGATTATTTTGATTTCTCAAGCTTACATTTTACCTGAATACCATATTCACTATAACCACGCTATATTATAAATTAAAACCAAAACAAACAAACCCCAAAACACCGCGCACCAAACTAACCCCACTTTCTTTTGTGCTGAAAAGATTCTATCAATGCACAACTTGTGTAAAGAAGCATCAACAGTTTCTTGAAATCTGTGGAAATAGATCACATTACAATCTTGAGAGATTCCTGCCAGTAACAGAAAAGACTTCTGCGCGTTTAGTGGTTTCTTCTCTAATTCAGTGTCTCTATATGCAGAACTGGTTTCTTTCAGAGTGAAACTACCCGAGTTTCATGTGTTTTCAGGTTTCCATGGGAAATACTTACACGGTTCCATGCAAATAGGGAGTACTCTGCTTCATTTAGGTCTCTAATTCACTTCAAAACAATATAGATGCTACCTCAGACAGTTATCTACGTGCATGACATTGTCTTGTCATTACTAATTAGTAAGCAGTTAGCTAGAACACATAGCAGGGGCAAAATTGGTTTTTAGCACAGTTGCTGTTTCTCTTTGTTTAAGAAATAATTGCTCCTGAATAGTCAATTCTGTGTGACTTTTATTTAGCACACAGGCTTAAATACACCTTTTTTTTTTTTTTTTTGCACAGTGTTAACAGCAAATCTTTAGAGCATCCTGTCGGTTATGTTTAAAGAGTTGGGGTAATCAAATATTGGGGTTTTTTCCCTGCTAAGGCTTTTATCAGATTTGAATTACACTTGTATCCCATGGTAAACTCTAATCTCCTGTTTACAATGGTGAAACCAAGTGACAAATGCTATTTGTAGCTCTTAAACAATAAGGTAATTTCAGTGTCTTTTGATAATTGTAATGAAACTAAAATATTAGTGGGTCTGGATAACTTATGTGTAAATTAATTTTTACTGTCATTTGCCTGGTGAAAAAAAAACCACCACCACACACACAAAAAATAAACAAACAAACAAACAAACCCCCGCCACACACACACAAAACCCACAAAACCAAAACAAAAATAACATTTTTGAATGAAAGATCAAATACTTGTCAGTAGATACAATGCTGAAATTGAGCCCTTAAGCCATAGATGAACTTCAGGCTTTAGTTTTCCAATACATTTTCAATATGTTTTTGAATTAGTGCTTTAAGAAGGTTGACCAGAAGTGTCTTCCTACAACTTCTGTTATAGTCTTTAAAATCAGTTCTTAGATAACTTCTTGTTGATTAGTTTTAAGTTATGCGAGTCACAGGAACTTCAGACTAAAAGAAGGAAGCAAAACTTTGATTCATTTACAGGGGTGTTAAAAACACATTAAGGAAAACCTAAGTGAGGGAAGTACAAAAGTACAGTAGTAAATCCACTACCTTTTTATTTATCAAAACACAGCAAAAAGAGACAAACAACTTGACTTCACTCTGCCTTGTCTTGCATTCCATGCGAACACTACCCCCCACTATTCTTCCTGCCAACACCTGGCCACAGACACCTGAAGTGTAGCCCCTGAGGCACTGTTTTAGCTTTTATAAAGTGCTAATTTTCACTGTTTGAAACAACGAAGGAACAAACAGAAGAGTTAATTAATATTGTCCTTAAGCACACAGATTTTTATCTACGGATGGATCTCTGCTAAAGGCAAGAAATTATCTGGGAAAAGTGGTGATGATTTTCCCCATGCTTGGCCTTACAGTCTTAACTCCCGCTGAAACACAATGTTTTGTATCCAGTATGATCTCACAATAGAATAGCTAAAGCATATTGGCTATTCAAGGGTAAATGGAATTTGTTTGGTTTGTTTTCAGTGGAGAGGAAGCTGCAGTTAACACATACCCCACACTGTTAATTTGAAGAAGCAGCAGGGAAATACTGCACCCGTGGCCAGTCATATCATAGCCACCCAAAGCCCTTATACTGAGTTTGTGTAGCAATTTTTTATTCCTGTTTGCTATCACTCAGGAAATTTCTTGGTAGGGAAGGCTTCTGGCATGGCTTACTTGCAGTTCCTGTCTGGTGACTTTTCTGTCATAAAATGCAGAAAAAGTTCTTTTGTTTAGAACACCTTCCCATTTTTTGCTCTCAAACTTTTCTACCTTGAAAATCTCCTATGTCTTGTAACCTTCAAGCAGTCTCAAAGCAGATTCTCATCAGTATTGCTCCTGTGCCCCCCTGCCCTGTTTTTGTTATTCTCAATCCCCTTTTTTTTTTCCCCCAAAAATATACATATTTAGAAAGAGTTGAGAGCGGAGGGGGGAAAAAAATAACCTACAATCCCTTGTCCTCTCTCCTCACCTAAAACTTTCCCACAGTAGCCAGACATTTGCTCATTAAGAACTGCAATCTTCAGAAATAAGGGATGATACTAACAACTAACTCGCTGCACTTGAATTCACCGATTGTAAAGCTACAGGCTGTCAGGGTTACTGACAAAATCTTTTTGTCTTTCTGCTCAGAAATGAAGTTTAATGTTCAAAGCCACCAATAACAGGAGGAGAAATATGTGCCCATGTGTCAGGTTCAGAATTCAGGGATCTACCTGGGGAGAAACAGGGGGAGTTGATGCATGATTCTCCTGTCGTACACCATCATTGCCAATAAGCATCCATGTCTCCCTGGGACAAAAGCTGTCTTTGAGGCACTGGTTACCATCCTGGAGATGCAAGGTCTGTAAAATTACAACAAAGAACCATTTTTTTTTTTTCCAGTGGGCAACACCTATCATGGAATCTTAGAATGGTGGGGGTTGGAAGGAACCTCTGGAGATCATCAGATTCAACCCCCCTGACTTAGCAGGGTCACCCAGGGAAGCCCACACAGGAACACAGCCAGGTGGATTTGTAAGTCTCCAGAGAAGGAGACTCCACAACCTCTCTGGGCAGCCTGGGCCAGGCTCTGTCACCCTCACAAGGAAGAAGTTTCTCCTCCTGTTGAGGTGGAACTTCCTGTGCTTCCCTTTGCGACCATCACCTCTCGTCCTATCCCAGGGCACCACTGACAAGAGCCTGGCCCTTTCTGCTTGACCCCCACCCTGCAGATATTTGTAAACATTCTCAAGCTCCCCTCTCAGGCTTCTTCTCTCCAGGCTAAACAGCCCCAGGGCTCTCAGCCTTTCCTCAGCAGAGATGTTCCAGTCCCTTCAGCATCTTTGTAGCCTCTGTTAGACTCTCTCCAGTATTTCTCTGTCCCTCCTGAACTGGAGAGCCCAGAACTGAACACAATACTCCAATGTGTACCAGTGCAGAGTAGAGGGGGAGGAGAACCTCCCTCAACCTGCTGGCCACACTCTTCTTTATGCACCCAGGAGACCCCTGGCCTTCCTGGCCACAAGGGCCCATTGCTGTCCCATGGAGAACTTACTGTCCACCAGGATGCCAAGGTCCCAGTACATGGGGATGCCTTCCAATGGGTCTACCCCTCAGCTGTACCAGTACCTGGTGGTGTTCCTCCCCAGGCGTAGGACTCTACACTTGTCCTTACTACACCCACCCAGATTTCTATCTTCAGTAGGTAATGTTGCATCAACACACATCTCAGCAGGAAATTAATTTCCCAAACTGAGACCACTCATGGAGGCCAAAGAGAAGTCTAAAACCAGAATTTCTTATACTCACATATTTTTTCGAGATGGGGGGTGGGAGAAGGACAAGGCTGACTGATAGAGTGGAGTGAAATATGGCACACAGGGAGTACAGGCACATACATATATCATATATATCTTGTGTCTGCCATAACGCTGCCCAAATTCTAGTCCCTCTTACCATTGTAACTGTGGGATAAAATCCAGGACAACTCAAGCCCTTCCTTCTCAGAGAGGTGGTCATTGTTTGGATCACCTGGCTGGTGTAGCTGTGAAGATGCACAAAGCCAGATAGTTCTGTCAAACAAAGAGAGAGGTTTGATACAGAGATAAGATTAATTGATTTCAGTTTCAATGCTGTAAACACAACATACAGATCTTCTTTCAATGCAAATTCTTAAGCATTTGATGTTTCCTGGAGATAGTGATCACAGAAATTTACTCTCTTCAAGTAGTAAAGAGAAATATCAACCAAACATCTGCATCTATGTACCCCTTTTCCTGAGCGCATGTGTCCCACACTCCCAGCCTGCTATTACTCAGTCTTTACAATGCAGCAAAACTGACCTGATTAATATCGTTGTGAGAAACAGAGAAAGTCTGTGGTATGAACCCACCTCTGTTTAGGAATTCTAATAGCAATAAAAAAGCTACCAGAGACAAGATGTTTAACCAACGGATGGGAAGAGCAGGGACATGGGTTCTGGAGGGTAAACTACGTTTTGGAATGTTCTAAGCTGCAATTTACATTCCAGGGTCAGGGAGTGCTCCTACCCAGCCATTACACAGCTCAGCCCTGGCTACAGAGGCTGTACAATCACCCTGTGCCTTTCGCAGAACCAGACATTCACCGTGCACACAAAACTTACAGCGACTTACTGAAGGAGTGCGGCCTCAGTCCTCATGCCGTCGGGGTGAGGAACCCCTTCTCCCAGGCAGGGGAAGGCACAGTCTGATCTGGCAGCTGGGAGAGCATTGGGCAACACAGCCCAGGACGCTAAAGATGGGGGAGGAAGCCTGGCAGAGCTATCTTGGACTCTCCTGAACCTGCTATAGAAGTTTGCTCTGTGTGTAGCACCGCAGACTTCGTTTCATTTGAAGTATCAATGGAGAAAGGCTGCATTTTGTCACCAAGATACATTAGGAGTTATCTTTGCTATTGTACTGTGCAAGCACTTCTGCAAATTTGTGTTTTACACATAATTGTGACAATAGTCACTCTTTGCGTTGTTAACCGCCTGACCCTTTGGCCTGCCTACAAACTCTTAGGACTTTATTTGCAGTGATAGCTGTAGCCTTTCAGTGAGATCAGCTTTCAGTGAACCCAGTGAAAGCAGTGCCAAGTCCCAGAATGGTCACATTTCTACCCCTTTAATTGCCAGATTGTATCAGCATAGCGTACACTGGCAAATTACTTCTCTCTCGTTTACATCAACTTAAACTAATATATATGTATTACCTTGAAGTTTAAAGCAAGCAGCAGACACTCCGCCCGCCATGCATAACTCTCTGCATTGTCAGCATTGTCACTCAAGGATGGAATTCGAAAGATACTCTTCCTTTGATAAAAAAACCGTTGTCTCCGCACTTTTTTTTTCTCCATGACACTATTACACCACATTTCTAAGAAAGATGAATAAAGAGAAAAGGGAGGAAAGAGGAGTTTGGTGATACCGATTTAGGTATCTTGCTGTATTGCATTGTTAGATGTGGAGTGCCCAGGTAACTCTGTAGGTCACGCCTGGCTAGTAATGGGAACCAGTATCGGCTGGAACGTCTGCAAAACCGGTTACACAGCGGAGTATTTCGAAGATGGGAGGTTTTCAGTGCAAACCCTGCAGATTTTTGCAATGCTGAGGTTGATGCCACACCAGTTTCTTCGAGCCAGGGTCAGCTCCTCCAGCTCTGGGGTCTCTCCCAAATAAGAGGCCGGGAGCTCGGGCTTCCCCGCGGGCCGAGGGAGAGCCGTGCCGCGGGCCACACGCACCGCAAAGCCCATTGCTGCAGCGTGATGGGGCTCTGCGGCCCCCGGGAACCGTCCCCGGTAAATGCTTCCCGCCGCGAGAGGCACCTCCGGGCTTGTGGGGGCAGCACCCGAAAGAATGAGCCCGCGCTGAGGGAAGTCTTATCACCCCGCGGCGGGCAGCAGGCCCGCTGAAAGCTGCCGGCGGCCCCCCCGGTGCCGTGCCTGGAGGAAGGCGTTGGGGAAGCGGCGAGCGATCACCTGTGGGCGGGCAGCCAGCCCCCGCCATGCTTCACCGGAGCGCGGAGCACAGCCGGAGGGCTGGGGAGGAGCGGGCTGAGGAACCGCCGTCGCGCAGCAGGGCGCCGGGCTCGGCTGACAGACAGCCGCAGCCACCGGCCATCCCTGGACGAGGGGCACCTCACCCGCCGCGCCGGGGTCCGCTCCGTCGCGGGGCTTCCACGGGAAGCGGAGCGGAAGTCGCCGCAAGGGCCTGGCCAAAGCCACCCGCCTGGGGGGTGGCTGGGCAGCGGTATGGGGCGGCTGGGCAGCGGTATGGGGCGGGGTAGCTCCTCCCCGCCACAGCCAGAGGTGGAGCCGGGCGGCGCCGTGGGGCAGCGCCGGCATTTCCCTGTGGGTCGCGTCTTCCCGCAGCAGCGCTCGCCTCTCTTCGCTGGGCCGCGGAGCGACGGCTGGCTCACCCGGAGATGACGGACGCCTTGCCACCCCGCGTCTGCCAGGCTGCGGAGCCGGCGGAGGACGGTTACTTTCGGAAGGTGGGAAGTGCGGCGGCCGGCTAGGGGTCGGAGGGTAGGGGGGACGGAGGGCAGCGGGGACAGTGGGCTCTGCGCCCGGGACTGCCCCCTCCGCGGGCACTTCGGGTTCGGCGGTCTCCTGTCCACCACCCGTCGGCTGCTTTCTCCGGAGGAGTGTCGTGAGCCCCGTCCCTCGTTAGCCCCCGGCGGCAGGAGGGAAAGGAGGCGAGGTGGGGACCTTGGCTCTGTCTGGGCGCCGTGTCTACCTGGCCGGGGGCAGGGCAGTGCCCGGGGCTGGGCTCCGGCTGGGGGTACGCATCGAGCTGGCGGCGGCGCAGACGGGCTGGACGCTCCGCGGGGTCCCGGGCGGCCGCGGCCGGCCCGACCCTCCGCTCTCGCTGGGCTGGGCCAGGAGCACTCATACCCCTACAAAACGAGGGAAATTCCAATTCCATCTTCTTGTGTTTTTTTTATTTTGTTGTTTGTTTGTGGGTTGGGGGTTTTTTTGTTTGTTTTTGGGGTTTTTTTGTGTGTTTTGTTGTGTGGGTGTTTTTTTGTTTGTGGGTTGTTTTTTTGTTGTTGTTGTTTGGGTTTTTTTGTTTGTTTGTTTGGGGTTTTTTTGTTTTTGTTTTTGGGAATTTTTTCCCTCCCTGCTCCCTTTCCTATGCTCACCACGTCTCCTCGCTCGCTCTCTAGTAAATTGCCTTGTGTACCTGTAAGAAAAGTTTACTGGAGTAAGGCAATGAAGTTAACAGACTCGTTAGGAAGTTTTTAATGAGCATCTGCTCTAATTACTTTTCAGACTGAGTGGGCGGCTTATGCCATCACCCGCACCCGAGTTCTTTCTGTACAACAGTAATTACAGTTAAATATCGCCTGTAATGCAGCCCCGTGGGCTTCTGTGAACTTCACCCGAGGTAAAGGGCAGCTAAATGCCGTTTTCGGGGAGCTTTGATTCAGCCCTCCCTCGCTGTTTTTAAGCTCTCCGCGCCTGTCGTTGGGCTTCAAATAGGGGTGGGTGTAGGTACACGAGGGATTCGATTTAGATACTGGATTCGAAATTATAATGTTTCTATGAAAAAAAATAAGTCTCGTATATCAAAATACGTGTACGATGCACTGCAGCTACCACCTGGATTACACGGTACAGAGAGGCACAGAGGCTTTGCTCTGTTGCCCTCTTTACAGGCTATCTGGTATTCCCCCTGCCTAGTAGTTACCAGATTTATAAGCCTGCGGGATATTAAGCAACAATATTGTCCTTTAGCAGAGGAACTGTTTGCAGCCGAGAAGAGTCAAGTTTTACCTGTGCCAGCCATGCTTCAAGGAATCGGTACTGCCATGTAAATAGCTAGACAGACTGGAACAAAACCCTTACCAAAACAAAAACTTTACTAAACCTTGTCTGGTTTCTTCATTTAATGAATCTGAGTATAATACTGGGTGAGTAATCGCTTCTTTCTTAGTAGTCCTTAGCAGGAAATGAAGAAGTGTGGAGAAGTTGTAATTAGAGTTTTCCCAGCTATGTTTTCTGTAGTACGGGATGCTTGTACTTTTTAACTTAAGTTAGATAAATCAACTCTTCGACCTCTTTGTTTTTACTGATGGGGTCCAACTCATGTTTAATAGCCAAGTTGTGCTTTGTGAGTCATAAGAGGAGTATATGTTCTGCATTCAGACTTGCCCAAAAACTGAGATTATTTTCAATGAACTTGCTGTGTGGTAGGGTTAAGTTCACTGTAACAGCCTTAGATCACTGTAAACCCCATATGGTGGAAATAAATGATTTTTTTTATATGAAAATACTGTACAAACCCAATTTTATACCTAATCATGAACGTCTTTCCCACATTTGAATTGCGTATGTCCTAAAGCAGTAGAAAATGGCCATGAATCTGATATGAAATAAATCCGGGTGAACCAGTGTTGCAGTGGAACATTATTCCCTCTATTCACTCACATCTTTGAAAGGTTCATCCAGTTCATAAGTGTCTTTAATAAAGTTGGAAACTTCAGATCAGGCTAGATACTCAAAGCCTTCTGTCCCTAAAAGTTAGGTGTAAGCAGGAAACTCGTATTCCTTGTTATACGTTAGTTGAATGGTCTGAAAGATCAAAGCTTTCATTGTGATTTAGTATTCTAGGAGAAAGCTGCTTCCCCCCCCCAGAATAGGGGGGAAACAAATCCCCAAACAATCCCAGTCCTGGAATCTGGAACAGATATAATCTGTGAACCCAAGGAGATAGTTTGCCTAGTACCTTTAGGGTTTACATGTTCATCTAAATGGTACTGTTGGTGATCTCATGTAACTGAAGCTAGTGATTTGAACTGTTCATGTGTGCCGATGGGACCTCCCCCAAACTGTTGTTCCTTTGTATCACCTTCCCCTCCCTTTTTAAAATCACAGTACTTTTTGTTTTCGTAAAAGGATTTACCGATTTTATTAGTGCAGAATCACATCAAATTTCCAAGGCTAGTCCTTGTGGTTTTAAATTGAAAGACATTTATTTATTTGACCTTTTGATTGTATAAGCTGCGGAGCAGGGTGAAAACACTTGCTTTGTATCAGTCCTGCTCACAAAAGGGCTTACAAGTGCTATTTACACAATGAGGTTACTTTGCATGCTACATACTTGGTATTGTGCACAGTGAAATTCTGTAATTGAGAGAAACGAAGCAATTCAGACAATATCCATTTGGTTTAGACTCTTGATATTTTGATAGATGGTTACTGTGTCCACTCAGTGCTTGTATAGTGCCCTTTTTGTGTTGTGCTTTTCGAAGTTATAAATACACCGTACAAGAAACAACCCTCAGGATCCCCAAGATGCAAATATAAACCAATTTATTAATTCTTGTTTAGTGCAATTTTTTTTTCCCCTCTAGGGAGGAGGCCCTGTAAAACTGTGACTGGGTCTGTGTAAAACATGAGCAGAAATAGGGAAACAAATACACAGTCTTGTTTCCTGCTTGGACTTCTGTTGCCACGCTAGAAAGTTAGGCTTTCTGTGGCACTGTCAGCTGAGTCTAAGGTGATTCTTGCACCGTTCCTCAAACTACCTCTCTCCATTCACACCCTGCAATGTCAGAGTTGCTCTGTAGGGAGTGTCTGTTTCCCTTACCCTTCTCTGTCCATTCTCTTTTTTCCCTATGGCAAAGGCCTGCCATATTTATAGAGGCAAAATTAATTTTTCCTTAAACCTATAGGGTGCTTTTTTTTTTAATATTTCTATTTTTAAAGACATTACCTGTGCAGCCACACAGACTGTATGCAGCTCTGTCAGTGTTGCCCCTCTTCCCTTCCCCTTCCATCTCCCCCACAAAACCAGCCCTCTTGAACCATTTGATTAGCTGCAACCAAACCTGTGAGAAGGATTTTACTTTTAAAAACAAAACAACAGCAAAATCCTTGCTAGTGGCCCGAAGATATGACAAGGTGGAAGAAGCATCTTGCTTTCCATCAAAGATGACGGAGCTTTTGTCTGGAACATTTTACTTTCTGAGAAGAAAAATGCACCAGGAAACTGTTTCTGCTGCTGTTTTGTCTTATCTCGAGCACCACAAGCGATAGCTGCGTTCAGTATGTTCCATGGTATGTTGCCAGGACAAACTGTACCTGTAGTCCTGGGTGGTGTGAGCGCTCTTGGACTGTCAGCCTCGTGTCTCGACCTCCTCTGTGCAGAGTTCCACAATCTTGCACTATTACTGGCAGCAGCCTGTGAATCAACTATGCTTAGCCCACATGTCCATCTAAGTTCTGCCCTTGGTCTTTCTTCCCTAGGAAAGAGACTCAGATCAGCAGAAAATAATGAAAAAACTAATGATAAAAGAAAAAAAAAAAGAAAAAAAAAAAGTGTTTATTTTAAAAGTAGAGCAAGGCATTTATCCAGGAAGGTTTTTTTAACAGACCACTAGTAACTAAAGCAGGTCTGTTCTCACGTGCTGCTTCACTTGTGTGAGATGCTTCTATCACCTTTGGGAAGTTATTCTTTAAGCCTGCTATGGCCCTGTTGATTGCTTCTTGGCCTTTCAGACCTCTTCCTGGTTTTTGGGTCGTTTTGTGTTGGTGTGGGTTTTTTTTGGGTTTTGGTTTTGTGTGGTTTTTTTGGGTGTTTTTTTTTTGTTTGTCTGTTTTCGTTTTGGGGTTTTTTTTGTTTGTTTGGTTTTTTTGGGGTTTTTTTTGTTGTTGTTGTTTTTTGGTGGGGGTTGTTTTTTTGGTTTTTTTTTGTTTTTTTTTTTTTTTAGTTACTTCTGAGTTTTTTGTAGGAGAAACAGCTCTCTTTTTCATGTTGTTCTCCACACACCCCCCTTTATTTTTTTTTATTACAGCACACCAGCCCACTAAATTAGTAAGTTTTCACAAAGTAAATAACCTCAAAACATATTGATATACAGCATTGTGAATCTTTCTAAGGCAGTCACAGGATCCATATTATCTTATCCTGTCACAGGGTCCAAATTATCTTATCCAGTCACAGGACCCAAATTCCCTAATCAGTCAGGAAATTGCAATATATGATAAGAAAAACTCAAAGTAAACTCTATTTTCCAAGCTTACCCTTCATGCAGCTCTTCAAGCATCTGCTGGTACAGCACTAACCATCCCATCTTGTTTGGTTGCTTTGGATAGCAGTCCATTGTGCTACACAGAGGCCGAGCTGGAGGACAGCTAGCTTAATGAATCTTTAGATCCTGATCAGTTTAATGAATATGCTTATTTTATTTTCCCTTTCTTAAAGCTTTTGTTCCATCTGTGAGACTAGATACTTATCATATAGACCAAGCTGATGATTCAGAAAAAAAAAAGACAGGATATATTAGACCTCCCTGTCAGGGGAAGAGGCTAAAACCGGAAAACAAGCAACTCCGTAAGTGAAGCACTGGCCTGAAAATGATGATAGGTATGGTAACCAGCTCGTGAATCAGCACTTCTCTATTTGTCTCTCTCTCCTTCCCCTCCTTAGCTTTTGAGGTTTCTTCTGTGGGGCTTCCCCTCAACTGTGGTCAGTGTATCAGGTTACCAACCTGCTACGCCTGTGCTTCCACTGGGGTTAGCTCATGTGGTTCTTTTCAGACATGAGTAGCCAGGCAACCATCATGATTAGCATTGACACAGGGATATTTATTTGTTTGTTTGTTCTCTTCCTCCTTGTCTGGCAGGACAGAAAGAGTGTTGTGATGACTCATCCCCCTGTGATGCCACACCCACTCATCATACACAAATTCATAAAAGCTAAAACTGAAAGTAGGCCTTAATCTGAAACTAAGAATCATCTGAAACTTGGTTGTTAGTCAAGAGACAGGTATCTCTGGCAAAATATTAATTGTCATTTTGCTTAGTCAGCACTGTAACAAAAGGCAATACTGTAGAGAAAATATGCTTCTGGAATTTAATACAATAATTAGTTTTAAAACTTCATATTCATCTTTGGGGCCAGGCACTTAGAACTGTAGAATACTTGTTCATGGCACAAGTAGACCAGGCTCTGGAAGACCACATCTTCCTCCCTATCCCTGACTTACTCGTCCCTTACTCGTCCCTTACTCGTCCCTTACTCGTCCCTTACTCGTCCCTTACTCGTCCCTTACTCGTCCCTTACTCGTCC
>JANHGN010025932.1:39887-67158 GCA_024605025.1 Megaceryle maxima
AACAAGCAAGCAAAAAAAAAAAAAAAAGGAAATCTCATTTGCATCCAACAGAACAAAAACTGTAGAGAAAATTGTATTGTATGAGAAAGAAATATCATTCTACCTCTATATTTGGTTGTAAACCATTCTGTAGTAACAGTTTTATAGGAAAGTTGGTTTATTATATATATATATTATATTGGGTCACGCCCCAAGGCAGGTAGAAGCCTTGCAGCTGGACAAGAATGCTTTTTATTAGCAAAAGTCTCAAAAGATCATTATTCAATTTATAAAGATTTTTTTTTGCGGGAAAAAAAAAATCCTGATTCTTCCCACCTCCACCCTCATTTCTTCTTCTAGGAAAAGATCACATAATCTGAAAATAGGATAGTGATTCTCTTTAAGATGCTTTAGTTTTGTTGGGTAATGTAACTGAAAACAAGCCTGACCCTTAATCACACAGGAAAAAAAATCGTAGCATGTAGCAAAAACTTTGATGGGTCTGCATGCTGTTATCTGGCAACTGTCCCAGGCTTTCTTTTGACGGAAAAAGCTAATAAATTCTGAAATGTGAGGTCTTGTATCATCTAAGGAGATAAAAAAAGAAAAATGCTGAGAATGCCAGCAAGGGAGTCAACCAGGCTTATGTACAAAACCTTTTCCTCAGCAATAAAAAAAGGGTATGTCTCTTTCTTCTGCAGAGCAACTACCAACAACAAAGTACGAGAGCAGGTACTACTGGAATTGAGATTTGTAAACTCAAACCTGCAGATCTTAAAGGAGGAATTGGAAGGACTTAATATGTCAGTCGAAGTTTATCAAAACACAGAGTAAGTATAAAGCTAAGTTACTCAATTATTAACAGATCTTATGTTTACCACTGGAAACAAAACCCGTTTCTAGGTGAATGTGAATGCTGGCCAATAATTATGTGAAAGAACAGAGCCTGATAGGAAGAGAACATACTTGATTTGTTGACTAAGGGTTAGTCTGTGTATTTGTCTTTCACTTGGGAAAGGTATGTGCCACTGATCCTTAGGTAGGGGGTACCTTTGTGGGGAGTATTGCAAGAAATGAGATGTCTTGAGGTTTTGTGAGACACATGGCACCTAGCAGAATTTCCAGTATGAGAATGGCTAATTGGCTCAGTGCATTCTGGAGAGAGCAAATGGAGTGATACCATTATCTGTTCTCAAATGGGAGTGCATGCAGCAGTCCTTTCTTAAGCTGGACAGCAGAAGCCTAACACTGATTTGGAGCTCCGAGCAGACTTGGAAGTAATCTTTAAGGTGTGCATATGTCAGTGTCAGAAATACATAAATTAGCTGGCTAAACCGGGGATATATTTTTTTTGTAGATGAAGTTGCAATAGTTCCAAGATACTTTTCAACTTTAAAGATCATGCTAATTTTCAAATTGCAATGGATTTCTCAAAGATAAATCTTCAAAGTTAAAGATTATTAAGTGCCTCAATACCGCAAATATTTCTGTATCAGTCTCGTTGTCCCTAAAACTAAAGGTTTACGAATTGATGAACAGTAGCAGCTCAAGACACAAAGCGCTTTACCTGAGGGGGGTGTAATTTAGGGTCCCTCATAGCACTATTCTCAGTTAGGTGTTAACTTCCGGGTGGACTACAAGGAGTCCTTGACGCAGAGGGACTAAGCACATTTCCAGTGGGGTATCTTTCAACTGAATGCTGACCTGAATGTCTGTGTTTCATTTTTCTCAAAACCAAACTTGTGCTAAAGTTCCTTCTCTCCACCCATATGTCAAAATTCAACAACTATTCAATTTGAAAATGTTTTTTGTTCAAGATTTTACCAGTCTTCATAGATTCATGTGAGTGTGAAGCAGTATGAAAGCTGTGGCTGTGGGAATGAAAGCAAGACTCCAGAAGTACTATTCCTTCTTCTAGCTAAAGAACCTTTGAAATATTTGGATTCTTAATGAAGGGTGAGCAGTAGGTCAGGCCCCAAGGCAGGTAGAAGCCTTGCAGCTGGACAGTAATACTTTTATTATCTCCTGATCCTACTTCTGCAATCTATTTTGAATGGTGTTTTATCTTTCTGATGCTTGAGAGGGGACCTTTTTAATGGCTATAAATACCTGAGGGGTGGATGTCAAATGGAAGAAGCCAATCTTTTTCCTGTAGTGCCCAGCAATAGGACAAGGGACAATGGCTATAAACTGGAGCATAGAAGGCTCCACCTCAACATGAGGAGGAACTTCTTTGCTGTGAGGGTGATGGAGCCTGGAGCAGGCTGTCCAGAGAGGTGGTGGGGTCTCTGTCTCTGGAGACTTTCCAACCCCACCTGGCTCTGTTCCTGTGTGGCTGCCCTGGGTGATCCTGCTGGGGCCGGGGGGTTGGCCTGGATGATCTCCAAAGGTCCTTGGAAGGGATCATCGAGCCCAGCCCCCCTGCCAGAGCAGGAATGTTCCATCAGCTAAAATAATTCACTTCCTCTGTAACTGGTCTCCATCCTTTAGTAGCAAATATTCATAATTGCTCTCTGAACGTATTGTGCATGTAGTCATCAGCATGTCACACCCACATTACTAGGCTACACTGTATTGTGTTACACCAGTCTGAATGGTTGGCCTTCCCAGTATTTTCACACATGGGCTGGGTTGAGAAGCATGACGCTATTTCTACTCAGTTCTGGAAATCCAGGGTCACCTCCCTAACTATTCAATGCCCCCATGATGCCAACTCCATGGGTGTGGCACCTTGGAAACATAAACCCCAGAAATTCAGTTCCTTTGAATGACAAATGCTGGATGTCTACAGGGACTGTGGGTGATACTAGAATTCATTAAATCAGTAAGTCAAGATTTCTTTGGCATGTGTCTCACTTCCTTTTGTGGAAGAAGTCTTGGTATAATCTGTTACAAAAGCATTCTGAAAGCCTCACCAGAAATCAGATCACTTGCACTGCCTGCGGTGGTGTTTTGTGTCTGCATCCCAGAAGGATCTGTATCCTTTTCAAGCTAGCAGAGCCACTTTCTGATTGTGCCAACCAGTTAAGGACTGTTCCTCTGCTGAGGGAGCAGCACTCCTACTCTACCTTCCTGTGATGGAATTTTCATCAGGAAGATGATTTTGCTGGCTTTGCCTATAAGAGCATAAATGAATCGTATCCGTGGGATTTTGTAGTTGGTAATGGAATGCTCTAAACAGTGATGACACCATCAATTGGGTGTTTCAGGAAAAAGGAAAATATCAGATAAACCTTAAAATTGCCTGATACTGATCTGTTAAACCTACTTAAATTATGTATTTGGAAGCAATTCTGGTCTTCCCTTTTTATGATTAGGTAACAGGCTTAGTGGAAGATAATGTACTTTTTGGGGGATAAATGGTGCTCTTTAATTCATAAATAGTCTTATTAGCTAGTGTTGTTTACTAACATGATGCAGATTCAAGTCCTTGGTGGAGATGTGCATTCTCTTGAGGATGAGGGGGTTTTTTTAAGTCTCAGTTCTCATCCTTATCACCCTTTGACAGTTTAGAGGTCGACTTACAGGTTAAGACCTAGCACTGTCTGCAGACTAAGTAGTTCTCAGGCTTCCTTGTCTTAGACCTTTTGCTGTTAAAAGTTGCTATACTTTGGCCCTGCTTTTCCCTTCTACAAATTAAACCACCAGTAGTGTGTAAAATGCTGATTGATGATTGCCATAGCTCGTACTGTGGCAGATCTCCTAGCAGCTGTGGGGCTGTTTTCTGGCTGTTCTGTCCATGTAACTTGGGCAGGTGTATAAAGGTTGAGCTAAAGTGCTTTAAGCCATCCTTTGTGAGTCTCCTTTTCTTTCCTTTAAGAAAAAAATAGGCTCAAATGAAAACCAAAAACAAACAGAAAAACCAACCAACCAGCAAGCAAAGAAAACCCCAAACAACCCAAGATTCAAACAATGCAGACAAGTAACTTTCTTCTCTCTCTTCCTGAGGAGTCATAGGTCATTAAGCAGCTTTCCTGGGTGGAAAGGAACTGTCATAAACTATGTATCTGAACACTCATCAGCATACTAACTTTCTGACATCTAATGAAACAAAGGTAATTATCAACAGACAAATGGAAAACAAGTATTTCTGACTGTGTTCTAATTTTTTTTTTTTTTTCATAGAGAGACTTTCACCATTCCTTTGGTACCTCTTGGTCTGAAGGAAACCAAAGAAGTAGACTTTACACTCCCCCTCAAGGTAAATTTCAGAACATATAGTCCAGTCACTTCCATTTCAGATTTATTTAAAGAATCAGATGTTTATGTACAAATTATTCTTTTGTTTCACTTGCTCTAAAACCAAGATCACAATGCATTTAAAGATTAACCGCTAATTATTTGGGTCATATCTAACTAGGGCAAGGAGCCAGAAGACGTTATAAGAAATCCCACATTAGAGATGGTGGAGTTAAACCAAAGAGAATAAAAATTCCTTCTATAATTTTTGGTTCCAGTAAGACTATTGATTACTGCTCAAAGTGTGAAAGGAAGTAGTATTGAAGGTTTTACTCAGCTTAATGCGGCAATCCTCCAACTTGCACTAACCAAGCAAGTTGGGAAGCAGTGCTGCAGCCTTAATGCTACATTAAGCATATGCTTTGCTAGCCATTTGAGTCACCTTCTGAAGTTTTTGGACTACTGTGTGTTGTGCAGTGTAGATTTTGTCTCATAGCGGAGCATCTTCTATCACTGTAGCATTTGTCTCTGCTTTTACTTCTGCGGGTAAATCTCTGTGGTCAGGTCACGGTATCACTTTATATCGGTATCACCATTTATTTATTTTGGTATTTATTTTGGTATTTATTTGGTATCACCAGTTAGCTTTGGTAATTTAAGTGGAATTGCACTAATATAGCTGACAAGAATTTGTCAGGCTCTTTCTGTTAACAAGTTTTTATGGTCACTTCATTCTCTCATTATTTTAGCTAATGGGGTTAATTTGTCCCTTTCAAAAGCACTGTGTTGTTTTAAAACCCAATGGGGTTAATGTAATAGGTGTTTGGTTCCTTTACACCGGACTGAAATTTCTTGTCTCAGATATCAAATCAAGTTATTAGTTCTCTTGTCTTTCAGTAGTCTCATTGCTGTATGTTGACTGGCGGGGAGTAGACAAGATGCAAATAGCAACTGAATCAATTTGTGCTGTTTGTAAATGGAGGGGGGGGGCTGAAAAATAGCTTAAGTTAATTTTAGGTATTCCATTTTTTTACCTTTTGGATGTTTTGTTTTGTTTTTTTAGGACTTCATTATGGAACATTACAGTGAAGACAGTTCTGAGTATGAAGATGAAATAGCAGATCTCATGGATCTGAGACAAGTAAGCTTTGAGCATGGAATACCGCAAGGTCGTTTAAGGTTGTAAATAGCAACATTTGTATGGTATCAGAATATGCCACTATGACTTCTAAATTACCATATTCTTACTGACTTCCGTTTCTGAGATCTGGAATGTGAATCTCCATTCTCCAAGAGCTTTGCGATCTGAATAAAGAATAAGCAAAGAATGGGATGAAGTTATGCAAAGTGATTGAGTTGTTGACACAACTTAGTAAATCTAAGATCCATCTGATCTACTTTTTTACTTTAAAGTATTTTAAATTTAGCAGGAGTGTTGAAGTGAGTGCAGCTGGCAAAAGATTGAAGTAGAATGGTTATTATTTTTATTGTTTGTTTCCTGTATTATACAAGAAACATTAATTTTGTGGCTTTCATAAAATACTTAAAATTTTTATTAAATTGAGACTTATCAAACAGGTCCATTTTGCTTCCTTAATTAACTCTGAGCTTCACCAAACAGACCCTCTTTGCTTCCTTAAAGCTTATGTGCAGCTAGAAAACTCTTGATTTGGAATGCATCCATATGGCCTTAAGCTTACTGCTCTCAGATTCCACGTTTCTATGATATGCAGAAAGAAGTCCAAAGGAAGCAGAGCTTTCTCCTTGCTGTTTCAGCATTTGTCTTGTAACTCAACAGAATACACTTCATTTTCATCTGTTGTATTTTAAGGCCTGCCGCACTCCTAGCCGAGATGAAGCTGGCATTGAGATGTTGATAAGCTATTTCCTTCAACTGGGTTACGTAGAGAACAGATTTTTCCCACCCACCAGGCACATGGGAGTTTTATTTACGTGGTAAGTGTGTAGTTCATGTTTGTCTTCTGTTTCTTTTGGTTTTTTTTTTCAGAACACTGTTAATTGTTAACATGCTTCTCTTTAAATTGAGCATGTCAGTGTCTTTCTCCCCCCACCCTCTGACTCCCTGCAGTGTGTTGAAAGTTTGTTGGTTTCTTTTCAGCCTTGAGAATAAACTGAGTACAATAGCCCCTCGTCATGCTTCGAGTGAGGCCATTGGCTAGATGATGGTTTGGGCTACAGGTTAGCACAAGGGAAAAAGAAAGAAAATAACCTTCCTTTTGGCCAGCGGCACGTTGGACTCTGAACCCTGGTGCATGAAGCAGATGGGGAGTGGCTCAGACCTTAAGTCCCCTCCTTCAGTTTGTTGGGAGGAGCATGTGGGCCAGAAGAGAGGAGGAGTTGCTTATTCTGCTATTACATCAGTGAACAAAGTTTGACTCTGAATTCAGAGTTTTCATTTTTATGACACAAGATGACTATATCACGCAGCCAAGAGAAACTGTTCAATTTCTACTCATAACTGAAAGAACCACCTTTAAAATACAACCTATAGAGGATCTGACCATGCCAATTGTTGATCTTTGGCAAGGTCCAACTATGAGAATGTAGCAGGACGTCCCCAGTATAGGCTCAGGCTCTGCAATGTTTTAGATGCACTTCTGAGTTAGATCTAATACGTTTATGGAGACACTGCTGTAATACCAGCTGAAAACTAAACCTCAGATAAAGCCATTCTCTGGACTGCAGCACTTAGATTGTCCTTGAAGTACTTAGTGGTGTTTCTATTCACCTTAGTTTTCCCTGCAGCAGAACAATTATTAAGAATTCCACTGCTCTTCTGAGGAAAAAACAACACAACAAAACAAAAAAAACCCATATACACACCCACAAAAAAAACCCCACAAAAAACAACCAAACAAAAAAACCAACCAACCAACCAAAAAACCAACCAACCAAAAACAAAAACAAACAACCAAACAAAAAACCAACAGAAAGAAAATGTCAGTTGTTTTGCTGAACTCTGCTAATCTTAATACTTTGTCTAATGTTTGTTTCCCAAGGTATGATTCCTTCACGGGTGTCCCAGTGTGTCAGCAAAATCTGTTGCTTGAAAAAGCTAGTATTTTATTTAACATTGGAGCCCTCTACACCCAGACTGGAACAAGAAGCAATCGTCAGACCAAGGCTGGGCTTGAAAATGCTGTTGATGCTTTTCAGAGAGCTGCAGGTACAGATTAAAAAATATGAGGAAAGTCTTCATGCAAATGTTCCTAATCTCATCCTGACATCCTGCAGATTTTTGCATTTCCCACTGACTTCATCAGAGAAAAAAAAGAGGAATAAGGAAAATCAAAAAGCCTAGTGAAGAGCTAAGATGAAACTCTAATTCAGAACTTGGAACTGTGGTCTGAACACACGGATAAAGACAGTGAATACTGTGGTTAATGGTTAATGAACTGCAGTTCAAAGGTCCAAGTAATAGCTCTGACATTTCATTGTTCATTCTTTGTTTCACCAGCATAGGTGCTTTTTCCTCAGTGATATTCCATCGGTGTAAAATCTGTGCAAGAAACAAATTAAAGGGCTGATAAAGGTCTTAAAAACTATTTTTCTATATGTTCTCTTCAAAATTAATTTTACTGCATTCTCTGGTGAAATTTGCAATTCATTGGAAGCTGTCAATGTGTTTTCTATAGACTCCAAAGGCAAAGAGGTTCAAAATAATTGATCTCTGTTCCAAGCAAAGAAAAATACACTTTCTAGTAAAGGGAATCATATCCTTGAGCATGCTATAGAATCTTCTGGTTTGTTTTCTTTTCACAATTAGATTTTGTAAATGTTGTCATGCTTAAAGACATGATCTGTGTAATTAATATATACTCCAAGATTTACTTCTGCACGTACAAGTTGTGGATATTGGTGCCCAATGTATGAGTGGCTTTATCAGCTACAAACTGTGGACCACAGAGTTGGACTGTCATAAAAACCGTCTTTTGAGAATACACAGTTATAAAAGGAAAAAAAAAAAGTCTTTCTTCATGCATTTCTTAAATAAATTCTTTTTCTACCTCTGTTATTTAATCTAAAAGTAATTTCCATACTTGAGAAATTTCTCCATATTGCTGCTGCTCCTCCCATTTTGCAAATAATAATAATACCCCCCACACTGTTTTTCACTTCAGTGTATTTGCAGAACAGAATGAATTCACAAATTGAAATGCATCCCTTGCTACCACAGTACCTTCGCAGGGCCCCAAAGTAATGTGCTCAGGAGGCATTTTATTGTACCTGTGCATGGCTCTGTAACACTGTTCAGTGTGTTGCTAGAGACACGATGCAGAGCGTGTATTCACTGTTTCTCTGTGCTGAAGGGAAAATGTTGCACAGTTGCTTATCCTCAGCAGAGCTCGCGGTGTGTATATTCTTGCCACGTAAGCAGAAGTGTGCTGAGAAAGAAAAAGAAAATATTTTTTTCCTTTCCTTCAGTTCTTGTCAGAAGGGTATTTGGGATGTGCCTGGCAAGTTTGGGTTTGGTTTTTTTTGGTGCAAAAAGGCAGAGGTGGCTACAATTCAAATTTTTGTAAGGGCATTTTAATAAGTTTAAAGATCACAAAGTATAACAGAGTGAATGAAAAGTCTCAGAAACCGATAATAGGAAAATAGAGCACAACGTGGCCAGAACTGAGTGTCATGTCAAGAAGTGAGATTACAGAAGCTGGGACACTTAAAAAGCGGAGGTCCTACTGTTAGACTTTTGTGGTATTACCGGCAAATAGCAGGTTAGTAGAACTCACTAAACCAGTTGGATGACAGGCATGCTGAAGGTTACACTTCTATCCCTGAACTCTTACTTAACATTTGCGCTACAGTAAGTGTTTGGTTTTAATTTGATATAGAATCTATTGGTGGAATCAGACATCTAGAGCAGAATCTAGTATTAGCCTATTGAATATACTGTTGTAGTTTACTAACAGGGATGGAACTGAGCTTTCATTGTGACTCACAATTCCCTGAGCAGCATATGAAAAGGAGATTCATGATTAATTAAGTTTCTATGTTTGTGGGTTTTCCTTTCATCCAAGGGTTCTACTGTCGCCTCTTTATAGTTGCCTAGATTTCTATTTTCCTGTCCTATGTATAAGCTCTAGCCTGACACTCCGATATACAAGTCACAATCAGTTCAGCACGGCTTTATGGGCGGTCATAAGGTTTCTTTAAAACAGTTTTTAACGTATTAGCCTTAAAACTTGCAGCTTCTGTTGCTCCTCTGAATTGCAGTTTCATTTCATGTGTACTAAGAATCCCTTCAGATTGTTGTGGTGCAACAGTAGAAAGTATGCTTTCAATCTTAATTATTATGGTTCATGCCAGATTGAAGTTCTCTTGTTTCTCTCTTTGCAACGACAAAGATGTCAAAATTGTCTTCTCTCTGACAAAAACATTTTGTAATTTCAGGAGTCCTAAGCTACTTAAAGGAGACCTTCACTCACACACCGAGTTATGATATGAGCCCTGCTATGCTGAATGTGCTAGTAAAATTGATGCTTGCACAAGCTCAAGAGTGTGTTTTTGAGCAAATTGGGCTTCCTGGAATACGCAATGAGTTTTTCACACTAGTGAAAATGACACAAGAGGTTGCCAAGGTAAACTATAAGGCTTAAAATTTAATTTTTAAAAGAATTAACTATTTACTATGCTAATTACTAGCCACAGCCTCTAGTAATGCTAACAGAATTTATTAAACCTAAATGTTAAGAACCATTACTGAAAACCAAAAGTAACAAGGTACAGCTCACAATCTACGACGAGAATCACAACTTTTCAGAAGACTGAAGCTGCAGTTGTTTTAGAACTGTCATTTTTGTTTTTTTGTTTTTTGTTTTTTAAACTCATAATCTGTGAAGTTGAATAGAAACATGCTGGAACACTTGGGCTGTGAACTTGCCATATATTTTTTAAAAAGCTATTTATTGTACTGCTCTTTCAGACAGCACAGATCTTGTCCACAGAACAACATAGGAAAGCACAGAGTTGTTTGTGTAGTTCTCTGTTAAGTATGGAATGCAGCCAGTCTGTTATTTCCCAGCAGCTGGAGGCTATGCAAACCTTGAAAAGCTGAAGTCCAAAAGAATAATTAAATTGTAACTGGGAGAAAGATCCTGATGAGAAGAGTCAAATTGGTAGCTGCAGAGCTGTCTTGGGAAGTGCCTGAAAAACAGGGAGGCAGAGCACTACCACACGGTAGTGTTCATAGTTGATGGAAGTTGTTGACATCAAAAATTGGGTATGCCAACAAGATTTGAATGTGCTTTCGGAGGAGCAGATATAGAATTGGTTCCATACTGGACAAATGGGCAAAGCCCTTCCTACCAACCCTGTAAAGACCCCTGTCTTAACTGGAGGATTGATCAGCTGCAGGGGAAAGATTGTTGGATTCTGTCAAGTGAAGCTGTTTGATCCATTAAAGCAGCATTCTCTGCTTGAAAAGCTGTTGTGTTTCCTCTGCAGAAAGGCTAGTAGCCCAGTTTTAATTAACCCACACAAACTTAAGGCTAGATGTGGCTCCACGGGTTCAGAAGTAAAGCACAAACCTACTGTATTAAGTAATACGCTTCAGCCTTTTTCTCAACTGAATTAAACCAATAAAATGTATTTATAAATTTTCAAAAAAAGTTTATTTTACAGTGTTTTTATTCAACTCTGAAGACATATAGACTGGCCGACTTAGTCCATCTGTTCTTGTACAAAATTTACTTTTCTTGTAAAGGAAAAAGCAGGGGTGGAACTTCAGACTTTCTCAAACTTATTTCCAACGCTTTCTAAACCCCCCCCCCTTTGATGTGATGCACATGAAATTATCTTAAGGCTGAATATATAATATCCCTTACTTGAGCTCCTAATAACTAATGTTAAACTCTCATACTTCAATTCTCTGCTTTATTTTAGGTGGGAGAGGTTTACATGCTGGTTAACACTGCAATGAATCAGGAACCAGTGAAAGAGAACATCCCCAGTTCCTGGTCCAAGCTGGCGCAAATAAAGTCAGACCATTACAAAGCTCTGGCGTATTACTTCATTGCTACCATTCTGTGTGACCATGAATGTAAGAATCTTACATTTTCCATATAATCTTATAAAGAATATTAAACACATAAACAGGTATAATTTGGTCTATGAATAAGACTAGGAGAAAGGATCTCTGAGGTTTCAGTGTATGATAATTTGTAGCCATTTTCCCCTTCAGATAGGAGGCTACTCTCTTTTGTCCTTTACAGAAAAATGTGACAGTTCAATAAACCACTTTGTGCAGAAACAAAAGTAGTATTATATCCATTACATGCTAGTAAACTGTTCAATTCTTGTTGGTGTGTTGTGGCATAGAGTCTTACTTGCGTACTGCAGATGATAAATCTGATAAGGGTCCTAAAAACTTGAAAGTCCCATCAATATAGAAGTGTAAAAAATATTTGACTGTGTTTGGAGAGAAGGTAATATCTAACTACACAACCATGTACCTAAAGGAACAGAGCACTGGTTAATTTTCTGTATTGATGATTACAGTGCAGTCTGGTGATGATGAAGATCAGCAGGAGAAAGCTTTGTCCCAGTTGTACGACTACATGCCCGAAGGACTGATGGTTCTCACCGTTTTAAAGGACAAAGTTCAGAGAAAGCAATTAGGTAACTGCCAGTTTCACCCAGCTACTGGATATCATTTGAAAATTACCTTGTATTTGTTGTCTGTGGAGGGCAACCAACAGTTTCTGGTTTGTGTTGGTTTTTTTGTTTGTTTGGTTGTTTTTTTGTTTGTGTGTGTGTGGTTTTTTTGTTTGTTTTGGTTTGGTTTTGGTTTTGTTTTCAGGGAAGGCACACTTACGCAGAGCCATTTTTTACCACGAAGAAGCTCTGAGGGTCTGTGGTCTGTGCAAAAAGCTTCGAAACATTGATGTTCTTCAGGAGGTTCTGACAGCTGCACACAAGCGCTCCCTTCTCAAATATGCTCAGCAAGAGACAGAAGATGACTTTCTCAGTCTAATCCAGGCTCCCGACATCATTCGTAAGTATACGCAACTAGAAATAAAGGGTATCTAACCATCCATGTATATGCTTTCCTGGGGATATGCTTTTATAGCTATCTCTATACATAGATAATATGCCTTCATCCGTAATATAAATCTTGTACAAGTTATATACAGTATATCTGAGTTCAGATTCCTTATATGTTTTCTCAGCCCCAAATAAAATAGTTTTGTTACAGCTGCTTTACAGTGTTTCTTTCTCTGGGGTAGACAATAATTATTATTATTTAGAACTCAGCTTTTTTTTTGGTGACTGCCTAGTGAGCTAGAAAAAAAATGGGAAAACTTTTAAATCCCACAGGGGAAAACAAATAACTCTTTCTCATAGCACAACTCTTAGACTGGTTTAAGTTGTTAACTCAATTTGCCTGCTGTTGGTTCTTCCTACCTTCTTGCAGCTCACCCAACTTCCTCTTTGGAAGCAGTGGGAAAGAATGATCACTGGTTTTGAATATTTTTTTCAGACAAAAAGAAAGAGAACACTAGTATGGTTTTGTTTGGATGGATTAAGTTTTCTGTATTGGTACTATGAGCTCTAAAGATATTTTACAGTGATTCAGATGCTTGTCTTACACATTTCCAGAAAAATGAGTTTTCTCTATAGCCTGGTAAAAAAATCAGGAGAAGTTTTTATCTAGTTTGGAATGCAAGAAAAATAAGTGTATATGTCTTTTAACTAATACTGGAGAGAAAATTAATTTGTTTTTCTTTTTGTTTTAGCTAAAACAGAGCACAAAATAGAAACAATCACTCCTCAGTTTTCCAAGGTCAAAGTTAAAGACTTCTTTCACAGGCTGGTATGTAATGTGCTAATGCTGACCAAGCTCTGTCATTTCACTAGCAAGCATAAATTTGCTCTAATGTGAGGGAAGACATATAAGTATTTTAGCCTGAAAAATGATCCTGTAATGACTGGACTGGATTTCTCTCAGAAGTTACTGGAGAAATCACTCCTAGTTTTAGAGTTCTACGTCCACTTGAGACTAGCAAAGAAGAAAAGTCTCATTTCTAGGTGGCTTTGCACAGCATTCATTCTTGATAACCTTCATAAAAGTCCTGTGACACTTCGGTGGCTAACTGCATACAACTTAAAGGCAGGAGAAACATGCAGTACTTTCAGATGGGAATGCAGAGTGTGTAACGTTGCATGCTACAAAGCCAGTATACCAGGTGGCTCTGTGTGTATCAGTGGGCAAAAGGAACTTGGAATTCCAGTTAGGATCAGAATATGCAACATTTCACGAATCAATTTACTTCCTCTAAAATGGAGTAATACAGGATCTTAGAGCCTGCTGCAGCCAAAAAGATTCTGCACACCTTAACAGAGATCTCAGAACAACTTGGCAGTTGCTGTCATCCCACTCTGAACAGTCATGAAGCAGGGCTGAGCATTCAGGGGACATCTTAAACTTCTGGGATAAATCTCACTATTCCATTTCAATGGAAGTAGCTGGAAGTTAACTTGAGTAAAACCTACATAAGATAAGCCTAAAGCATTATTATGTGAAAAAAACCGCTTACCTACAAATGACAGTAAACCACGTGGCTGCTGCTGTATCACCACCAGGGCCCACTGACGGTGTTCTCAGCCAAGCAGAGATGGACGGCTCCACGTACCATTCGCATCCACCGTGAAGAAGGAGAGCTAGGATTCAGCCTTAAAGGAGGTTCACCAGTACAGATTTACTGTCTTGATCCAGTTTGTTCTGCAGCAGTAAGTACATTCATGCAATATTAACAATTTATCTCCAGACTCTGGCGTTACAGTCTCTTAAAGGTAACTTTAGCTTGTTCATACTGTTGTATGGAGTATTTATCGAGTTGCAGTCAGTTTGTGTCATCTAACACTTTTTCAGTGCTGTACACATCTTGTATGTTAAGAGTATCTGTATTCCTCACATCACATTAAACTAGAGTTGATTTCTTCCTCTGTGCCCCAAATAATAAAAGCAAATGTTACTCCCCATCTCATTCATGGCTAAAGGCTTTACAAAGGGATACAGGTTTTACAAAGTAGCAACAAAAAGGGTGAGGAAGGGAAGGCAAGGTAGCATGTGCCCAAAGAGAAAAGAGGGGAAATAACATATGATTGGGTGCTAATATGTTTTTCCTTTTTGGGGAAAAACCAAAAGGATAAGCAGCAAGCAGTGCTGAGCATAGTTTTATTATAGGAAAGGCAGAAGCAACCACAGAAGTACAAAAAAAACACCTGAATAAAGATCTCATGGGCACCAAAAAAACAGGTTTCCCTTAAGGAGAAAAGTGAAAAGGACATAAAAAGAGAGAACATTTGAGTATGCCAGAATCACATTTATCAATAGTAACTCAAACAGGTAATTTATGTACCTGAAAAAGTCACATGCTTCTGTGCTATGTTCCACATATCTGGTGTAGATAGTGGTTCTATAGCATCTAAGAGGGAAGTGCCTTTAGGGCAGATACCGTGTGATGACAAAAACATTTTCATTATCTTGATCATTGCAGATTCTAACCTGTGCAAATTGTTTTGACAGTCGATGGGCCTAAAAGAAGGCGACTACATTGTTTCAGTTGGTGGTGTGGACTGCAAGTGGCTTGGAGTGAATGAGGTACTGGAAAAATTCAAAAGCATGGGAGAGCAGCTCCTTGAGATTGAAGTTATCAGTTGCCAGGATACAGCAGCCTCTATGGTATGTAAGGAGGCAAAAATATGTGTTGCAGATTGGACATGTGAAAGGGGTTTTTTTTTCACTTTCCTGGCTTCAGTCCCTGGTTAATATTTACTTCCACATACTCAGATATCCCCTTCCACCAGTTTTAAACAGTCTGTTTAAATCGTGAAGACTTTGCAAGATAAAATGCAGTCTGTGCATAACAATGGTTGGGTGGTGGGCTTCCCCCCCTCAGTGTTGCTATTTCATTATAAATTCCAGGGCATATTTTATTTTCCCCTAACTTGTCCCCGAGAATGAAAATATTACCCTACTCAGCATTGAAAAAGCCATAGTGAAACCATTAATGGAATGAAATAAAACATCCAAGACCACATGCTTATTTTCTATGCACCATTAACTTAAATGACCTGTGACTTTTGTATTATTTCATGGATAAATGTATGTATTTTGTATTTATGTGGGCTTCAACTGTCTAGTCAGCTATTAAGCTGCTGTAGAAACTTTACACTAAGGAAAAAATTACCATGAGATTAAAAAATGTTAAGCTCTGAATAACTTGAACTTATTTGTAGTGTGAGAGAAATTATAGTTAAGCTAAATCCACTGCTTCATCTAACATTCCCTGGCAAGCTTAGGCACCAAAATATTATTGAGGTGGTCTTTTGGTTCAGAAGTTCATTTTCATTATTGGAAATAGGAAAATAATGCTATTCCAAGCTGCTTTTGGAATCACAAGGCTGTAACAAATTGTTTCAGGGCACAGCTAAGACAAGACAGAGAAGGCTGTGCCTTCCAGGTATCCCCAAAGCATGTCCTTGTTGTCAGTTGCAATCAATGTGGAACCTGTCCAAAGTCAGCAGAAAGACTCCCCTTCAGAGATTTAAGCAAGAGCTACATACTTAATCTTTCTAGAGAAGTTAGCATATTTCTCATAGTTATGCTGGAGGCCAGTAAACGCTGACTATAGCGCCAACCCATGAGAGAGAGTCCCTTTATGCTTTGCACAGTATACCCTTGAGTCTACACAGCCACAACAGCAGAATCCCAGCACTTGGAGGGGCCTTGTGTTCAGTTAGTATGTCATTAGCACAGAAAGCTTGCTGTCCTCTGCCCTGGAAAACTATTTGCACAGTAACCTTTTGTTATGTTCAGAATTTTGACCCATTTTGGGTGACTGAACCTTATAAGGCTTCTCTTTTTTTTTTCCCCCTACAGCACAGTAAGAGTGCAACTTACTCTGTGGGAATGCAGAAGACATACTCCTTAATCTGTTTAGCCATGGAAGAGGATAAGATTGACCAGACCAAGAAAGCCCCTCTGAAACTGCCTTTTCTAAGTTGGGGAACTAAAAATAGACAAAAAGCTGCAAGCACTCTCTGCCTTCCTTCAGCGGTGGCTGGAAGCTCTCAGATTAAGAAGAAACTTTCTTCCTTCACCCTTCTGAGTTCAGAAAGTTCATTGTACTAAATCTTTCAGAAGGTTCTGTTAACATGACACTTTTCTTTAAAAACATATAAAAAATATTGATCGATTTTATCTTTACACACACACACATATATAAATTCAGACAAATGCCATTGACTTCATTTACTGTGTATTGAGCCATTATGGATGTCAGAGGCTGGCAAAAACCTAAAACTTAAGTGTTTGAAGGTTAAAATGAAGTAGTTTGGGAGGTATACCATAACAAGTTGTAGATAAGATTCCTTATGTGAGGACTGGATTCCTTTGGAATTTCAAAACAGAGTATCATGACTAATTTTTTTTGTAACTAGGATAGACTGGAGTTATTTATTACAAACTTGATGCTGCATGCAAAACAATAGGGGACACATTAAAAGATGATTTTGCTGTACAAATTTAGAGTCAATAAATCATTTAACACTATAAAGAATAACAAACCACAGGCAAGTGAGAATAACATTATTGAAAGAAGCTAGCTTTGTGCCAGGGGGCAGGTTGGGCAAGTGGTTTTTAAGCATAGATATTCTCTTGCCGAGAGTACTAGGGGTGTTCTACTGAATAGTTCTAGAAAGAATTAGAAGGCTTAGAGGTCAAAAGATCTTTTGAACTACAAAAGGCTTTTACTCTTTTTCTGATCTACGTTACATTTTAAATGGCTCCTGACTTAACTGCTCAAAACAGGCTTTATTCCAAATTCGAAGTTACTTAACCAGCTTACCCCCAGGCTTGTATATCATTAGTCTTGATAAAATTGATAGCTGTGGAATAAATCTCAAAATGGACATCCTCCAGCATATTGATCAAGAGTAACATAAATCACGGTCATGCTTTAAAATAGGGGAGAGGATGGACAGGACAGGACTCTGAGCAGCAGAATATTTATTTATTCAGTATCAAAAAAAAAAAAAATCAAGTTACATATAAAATCATCCTCCTCTCCTTGGAACAATTAATGAGCAAGTATTTGCTATGTATGTTAAGCAGGGAGACAAGAAAATACCTGTGAGCATTTCTTTGAGATTCTTCTATTTTCTGAAATGAATTGAAAATTGCTAACACTGTAGTGTTAGTTAACGTTGCCATCTACAGAGTAGATATATGCTTTTTGATACTCAAAACTGAAGGGAAACATTTGCATGTGGGTATACACTTTAAAGTTCTCATTTATTTTTAGTTTCTTGTGTATTAGCTGTAAATACATCAATGACACTTATTTAAGAATAAAAATCAAATGCTGACATTTAGTAGTAGCTTTATTGATTCTGCTACAGCTTGGATGATACAGCATAATGTACAGGTTTACACTACTTACTCCTTGCATACCTCTTGGATGATTCTATACTATTGCTTATAGAGATCTGATAAATTATCTTTCTTAAAAGTTTATATTGTATAATATGGGAGCTCATAGTCTAAAACTTGCTTCCTTATAAAGTGTTAACATATGTCTAGAGTTTCTCTATAAACGTTACATAAAAAAACCCAAGGTAAATTACTTGTGACTCACCTATCCTTAGTAGTTACTCAGCAGTAGTCATATACTGGTACGCAAGACACTTGATATTCCTTACAGAAGAGATCTACCTTGTGCATATGGATAAAATTCTTATCCAGTTAACGAAATCTTTAGCAAAGTCACACACCTCACACTTCCAACCATTCCTTTCTCTTAGCCCACTACCAACAGCCTTCTTGCAAGTATCTTCCCCAACAGCTGCATGACACTCACTAGCCCTTGAGGGAAGATTAGGACGAGGGTATTTTTTCAGTTAACCTCCCTCCAATTCAAGTCAAAAATTTAGGCTTCTCAAGTGCTATACAAACACATACATACTATTTTCTGGCCGTTAACTGAAGAGTTATTGTACACTGCCTTAAGTTAGCTGGTAGCTACCACTCAAATACCAGTATCACAGGAAGTTACATTCTTGCTTAGAGCACAGGGATATTTGTAGCAAGCTTCTATCCAAGTAAGGCTACTATAAAGGCTTTATTTTAAAGTTTTGCAATAGATTAGTAGTTCAGCCTGGAACTCCATTAGCATTAATTGTTACTACTTTAAAACTTCAATATACTGAACAGATAGCAATTTGAAGTAGGAAAAAGGTGTTTGTCTCGCAACATCAATAGCCATGTAAATTTAGATGTGAAATCCACTCTACAGCAAAGTGACACAGTCTGAGAGAGCAGAAAAAAATCTAAACAAACTGAGTTATAAAGAAGCTTAAGCATTCTCTAGTTGTAAGAAAGTAGTGTTTTGTTCTATAGTTCTGGAAAGTCTAATGTTTATTATTCAGTAAATTAAGTATCTGTGGCCAAATGGTATTTTAATCTCAAGTAAGGAATCAATATAGATAATAGGTCCAGTGCTAACCAGGGGGGAAGAGTGATTACTGAGGTGACAAGCTTCTATTAATTCACTTATCTTGAGTTTATTAAAGGGAGTTAAAACTCCTGCTTAATTGCATTCCTGCTATCATCCAAAACTCAAGTAGTATGAAGGCAGCTTTTCACACACCTTTTTAATGGGTGCATAAGGCAAAAGGCAATTTTATCCTTACTAAATAGGATAAAAAGATAATTTTTAATAAAATGTAAGCTATCAGGAAGACAAATCCTGCTCTTGACAAGTAACTCTTGAAGATTAAATACTGGAAGAACAGGTTGAATTATTAATTTTGATCAAAGCTTCCCATATTATTTTTTTTGCAGCATATATCATAACTGAAATTCTAATTAACACATCAATTATGTGTCAAAATATATTGTAATTGATTATAGTTATCCCAACCTATATACAAAAGTGCAAAATGAAGGTTCTGGATATTAGACAAAAAGGAATAAATTTGAGAACAGCCTGTGAACTGAAAAAAGGAAGCAGAGAAAGAAGTCAAAGATGGATTCTAGTAGGCCCAAAATAACTCAAACATTATAAATCAAAGATATTACTATAAAGCAATGTATGTATCTTAACTTTTTTAAAGCCCTGTAATTCACGCGTCCAGTCACCTATTAAGATTGGAAGACAAAAGTAAGCAAGCAAATTGATTTGCCTTTATTATCTTTTTTTTTCCCCCCCTCCTGTGGATGCTGAAAGGCACAGCTTTTTATCAATTTGGTGGGTTTTGGGTGTGCTGTGGTTTTTTTTGTTTGTTTGTTTTTTTTTTTTTACACACACAATATAGATGCAAAACACTTTACAGCCCTCTTTCCAAGGTAATTGTCACAGCTCAATCTACACAAGCAGAGCAGCTGTAAAGAAGCAATATCTAGACAGTCAGTCAACACCCTCCAGTTGTTACCAAGATTATTGATAAATTGCCATAATATGTAATTATTAAAACCAAAATTTTATAATTCACAAGAAGCGAACAAAGAGTCTTTGTTGTCCTAAACAGCACTACACGTGTATGTCAGGAACATAAAAACCTGTAAATTTGTTGTGCTACTGTTTGTCCAACTACTAGCTCAAGCTCTTCCAGAGATGCGTTACAAAGCCGGTGGATGCTTCCAAACTGTTGCAGTAAAAGCAGAGCTTTTGTTTTTCCAACTCCTGGAATCTGTTGTACTGTTCGAAACACCGATGGCTCTGCCAGCTGAGAACATTGCTTATGAAGAAAGGGTTTATTGTTGTGATCCTTACTTTGTTCACGGACCTGAAGCAAAACAAACCCAGAAGTTTCACTGAGTGGCCTCTGCTGGACCTCTGCTTTTAGCTTTTAAATGAAGAGTTCAACATAAACACTAGCAAGTTTTAAAAACAAGCTCCCTCCTTAGTGTGAACCCTTAATTAAGGGGTTTGATACTGATCCACAAATTTTCCCTAGGAAACCAACAGTTTCTTCATACCAACCCTGAATTAAAACTATGATTTTGTCACCTTTTTGATGCAATTGGGGGAAGGATAAAGGAAAAGAGAAACAGCATAAGAACACCATTTCCCCAGCCTTGAGACAAATAAAAAAATCTCAAGACAATTTCGTCAAAGAAGCGAGGATTGCCTAATGTTATCCAGTGGCATATCTGTGCAAGATCACCTTAAAAAAAAAATCCAGTTTCACATTCTTCAACTGTTTGTCTTTATTCCCAAATGAGCCCTCTTTCTATTCAACTGTAGTACCATGTTACTGTTACAGGATGTTTACTCCTTACATTCAAACAACAAAATCTGTTGTGTTCCTTTAAAGTCACAGATACTCTATCTAAAAAGAGGGAAGACTGTGGGGAAAAAAGGTAATTCTCCTCATGTCCCTCTTGTATTTTAATGAATGTTTGTCCACTAACATAGAAACTTACTAGCTGAGTAATAAGTTGAGAAGCTTCTCCTTGATTCACCACAGGAAGCAACACCATCCCAAGTTCTAGCACAACAAGATTTTGTACTGCTAAGAAGTATTGATCACTTAGTTGGGTTTTTTCTACAATTACAATTCCCCCAAGACTGCTGGCCTGTATTGAAGGGGGGGGAAGAAAAGAAAAAAAAAAAAAAGACAACCTTGTTAATGATAAGCTGATGCAACACAGAGAGAAAACTGTTCAAAGCTGAGAGAAAACTGTACAAGCTCAAGTATGAGCTGCCTGAAAGCAAATTGGGAATACTAGAAGCTGCTGCAGCAGCACCGAGGTTTAATGCAGCATTAGACAGAAGCATAATTTATCAGTTTTCAGGTGGAAATTATCACAAAAGTTTAGCTCTGCTAGGAATTTTTAAATAACACAAGAATCATGTTTTAGAAACAAGGAATCAACAAATAGCAATTGAAATCTTTTCATTGTCTTTTTATGCAGCACTTACGTTTCTAAAACGAACCAATCTTCGTTTGAATTCATCCCCTGTGACCAAATTGGCTTCAGAAATATATAAAATGCAAATTCTGTTCGAAATATGAAAATCCACAAGTCCCAAGCCATCTTCAAAGATAAGTCTAATTTTCCCTTAAGGTGAGGTTGTTAAGAGAAAAGAAAATACAGTAGTTAAAAATATCCTGATAATTACTTGGGAGCACAACCTTCCTGATGTGTTAGTAATCCTTGTGACCTTGGCAATGAACTTCATGTTCTCAAAAAGCATTTCTTTAAGCAAAACTGGCACAAGCAATTCAAAGTATTGTGTGATGTCAATGCACTTCTAAGCTACAGCTTACTCGGTAAACTCTGGACTTGAACAAAAGCATCACATGCATTGGAGAAGCATACTCACAATAGCTGCACTGCTGTAGTTCCCAAGCAGCAGATACTTCTGCTTCTTCCCTACAGTCCTCAGCAACTAAGCAAATCTGGCAGAACAAATGGGATTTTTCAGCCTGCTCATACAGGCTATGCCACAAGTATGGGACCAGTCAGGCACAGCAAAGCATATTCCAGCTCATCTTAACAATACTGGGTGACAGAGGGGAATGCTTGGCCTGAATTGTTTTTCTTCTTCTCATTTGTTTGTGCCTACCTTGCAACTTTTGGGCTATCTCTGACCCTCTCCACTTCTCATTTCCAATCACATGCCCATAAGGGACAACTATAGATCCTGCTGTCACAGGAAAGTTGGCTTTTGTTGTCATCAGACCTCCTTAACTTCAGTGGCAGTTACACCCTAAAAAGAAATGTGGAAGAGGTATTAACAGATCTTATATATCTCTTCCAAACTTAATTTTATGATTAAAATTTATGAGATGTAATACTCTGGAAGAGATGTTATCCTCTCCCTGAAACTCCCTTGCAGTTAACATAGCAAAATCACTAATGGTTTGTAAATTCCACTCCCAATTTTGTCAATCTGAAAAATACCTGACACACAGATGGTAAAAAAACCCACCACAGCAGCTTTTCTGTGCCCTCATCCACCCTTGCTCGAAGAAAGTCTCCTTCAACTACAAAGCTGACTCCAGAGGCCTGCCCAGCCCTCGGCTGTCGGAAGTCTCCAGACACATTATTAGAAGGCAGCTGCTGGGAGAGCCTTTTTGAGGTTTGCCAGCTTTATCCGGTGCTCTGACTTCAGGGAGAAAATGGGAGGCTAAGGCATGAATGGAGAAGAAGAAGCAAAGATGAGCCGGTACCGCCACAAACACCACCACCCTGAGCCTCCTCCCCAGCCCTCACCGGAGATCCGCTCTGAGAGGAGCGGGGGAAGGCCCCAAGGTAGGCCGCCGACCCACCGCTGGCCTGCCCAGAGGAGGCTGAGCTCCGTCCCAGACACGCCAGCCTGCCGAGGTCGCAGCGTCTCCTCTGAAGAGCGGCCTGGAGGCAGCAGAGCCGCCGGGAGATAAAGACCCCGCAAACCCCTCGGGAGAGGAACCGTCTGAGGGCTTGCAGACGAACAGCCCGCCTCACAGCCCGCACTTGACTGACAGCCGCGACCGCCAATAATAAGAGAGAGCTCCGCTGCCTGTGAGCGAATGCGAAAGCGGGACGGGGCACTACCTCGGCACTGGTAGGTTGCTAAGGCCGGGTGAGGAGTGAGTAAAGTGCGTGCCGATGGGGGGAGGTCAAAGCGGCAACCAATCCGCTGCGCTGTTGCTGCTAGGCGGAGCGCGACGGAGGAAGCGTCCGAAGCGGGGAGAAGGTAGCAGGGAGACAGCCTCAGAACCTGTTTCCTGCCCGCTTCCCATGGCGTTCGCTTTCAGGAGAGGTCGGAAGGGTCCCTTCGTGAGTAACGCTGGGCCCGGGGCGGGGCTCGGTCCCCCCGAAGCGGGGCCAGCTGGGGAGGTGGGAGGCCGTACCCCGGCGGGCCGAACGGAGGCCTCAGGGAAGGCCCCGCGCCTGACGCCTGTGGCCTCTGGGCTGTGTGACCGAGAGGAAAAGCGGGCAAAAGAGTAAACCCCGGGGAGAGAAAAGGAGCTGTCCCGAGGGCGGGACACCGAGTGTCCCGGGTGCTGGGGCTCTCCTTCGCCTCACTCCTGCGCCTGTCCGTCTTCTCCAGAATCCCCGGTTTTGGCAGAGCAGTGGGCCCGACGCCTTTCCCCTCGAGGGAGGTCTCTGGGTACTGGCTGGGGGGCTGGAGCAGCTCGCTGGCTTCCAGCGCTTGCTGAGCTGATCCCAGACG
This sequence comes from Megaceryle maxima, assembly GCA_024605025.1. Classification (NCBI taxonomy): domain Eukaryota; kingdom Metazoa; phylum Chordata; class Aves; order Coraciiformes; family Cerylidae; genus Megaceryle; species Megaceryle maxima. Next base: position 63,239 of record JANHGN010025932.1, read on the forward strand.
CCGTGAACTGGTAAAAGTTCACAGCGAAAGCTTTGAGCGGCCAAAGGTTGTAAGATGGTCAGCAGTGGTGCGAATACTGTCTAAATAATACTTTGTTATTGAATTTTATTATTAGAATGGAAATCTTTTATTGTTGCCTTACTGTGGGATGCCAGCAAGCATCCTTTTACTTAATCTGTATTATAGTAAGACCTCTGCACTTCCGTTTTTACGTTACATGTTTACAATTATAGTAAGACATGTACAGTCAACAGCCTTTAGTAACACAAATGGTACATGCCAGATGGACTTCAAGTGCATTTGCAAGATAAGACCAACAGAAAAGTCTTTGACCTTCATCATTTAGTTGTTTGATGTAGCTTACCACAATAACAAATGTTTCCCCGTTCACCTGTTGGTTAAGATATTATCCTGTTGGAGAAGACAACTAAAGAATTGAAAAAAAGCCCACAAAAAAACAAACCACAAACTATAGCAGAAACTTAGCCCGTTTGGCTTCATAAAAAGTAATGTATGTCTGAAAAAAGTAACGTATGTGTGAAGGTGATGGACTTTATTATGACATAGTATTTTCTGCTATCTAGAGGGAGGACAAGAGGCAATGGACCCAAGTCAAAAACCCAGAAAATTCCACTTAAACACAATCATTTTAAAAAATACTGTGAGGGTGGCCCAGCCCTGGAACAGGTTGCCCAGGGAGGCTGTGGAGTCTCCACCCGTGGAGATACTCAAAACCCTAACTGGATAGGATGCCAAACAGCCCCCTCTAGCAGACCCTGCTTTGAGAAGTGACCTGGACTAGCCGATCTCCAGAACTCCCTTCCAACCTCAACGGTGATGTGATTTCATTCAGAGTCCTCTCTGGAGGGAACTCTGATCCCAGTTTTTCTGAGCTGGTATTTAATGTTATCCTTTTAAAAAGAATTGTTGGGTTTGATGATAAAAACGCTTGAGGATTTTTTTTTTATTTTTTTGTAATTCATGTTGAACCTTTGACTATAAGACTTATTTAGTGATTGTTTTTATTGTATCTCATACTGCTATGACTGAGAATTACTTCTGACTGACTCTGTAAGAAATAGTAATAATAGGACTAATATAGTCGCTCTAAATCAGCACTCAAATATTTGGAAAGAAAATAATTTCTAGTACCCTTTTTTCTTGTATACATACAGGAAAAACCTGAATTGACTAGGTTAGAATTCGGGTTTTGCAGATTGTTATATAGGGGGTGGAAAACCTACATTCACGGGTCTTGCGTAAATTACATTTCTAACCTTCATTAGATGTTGTTCATACACATTAAACAAACTTGGAACCATTTCAAGTCTTCTGTTTACATTAATTGCATGTAATTGTTCTTTTTTATATTATTTCTCATTGTTAGTTTTTCTGCATGTTCAATTCTATATCGGGTTTGTTTGGTTTTGGTTTTGTTTTTTTTTTCATTGTGATTCTTAAAGTCATTGTCAACTAATTTTATTTTAAATTGTTTAGAAACATATAGCTCATGGCCTGGTCCCTGCTGCTACCATAGCTCCTAAACCTGCAGTTCCCCGCACCCCTCCCCCTCGTAGTCCAAACCCTTCTCCAGAAAGGCCCAGGTAGGTTTTGAGTTTGTTTTGTTTTGGTTTTTTATTCCTTCACCAACTGCAATAGCATACTAGAAAAGCATGTGTAGAAGAATTGCATGTCCTTGCTGCAGCATTTACATAAACATTTTAATAAACAGAGTATCTTTTTTAATTGGGGCAGTTACTTTTGCATTTTAAAGATAGCTGCTTTTCTTCCGTTCCTAAGCATGTTAAATAAGTAGGATGATAACCATTATGAATATGTAAGTTATTATAAATTTGAGTTAATTAAAGACAAATGGGCTATTGGAAGTTAGAACCATTTTTAATTTGGCTGCTCTGGTAAAGTGTAGGACTGTAGCAGTACTAGTACTGTGGGTCTGGAAAGTTACTCCTTAGAAAAGTGTAAGTTAAATGCTACTAACATGCTATTCTATTGCTTATTGAGAAAAAAATCAGGGACTTAAAATACTGGCATGTAAAACTATGGTGGATTGGATTTGAATTCGCTATATAAGCAAGTTAAAGAGAAAGTACTAATTTATTTTTCTTTCCAGTTGTAGTTTCTTTGTTGTTGTTTTTTTGGTTTTTGGTTTTTTTTTTAAATGTTTTATTTAATTTTTTATGTTTTCATTATGTTTAGTTCAAGTCTGGTTGTTTTCTGTGGCCTTTCTAGCATCTGTAACATTCCTCTGTAATTCTAGTTCATGTCTTCTTCCCTTTTGACCTCCAGTTGTTGTCATTGCTGTTAAAGACCTCACCGTTTCTCTACTTTAATCTTTGTTCCTACTTGTTTTTTTTCCCTCTTCATCTTACCCTCTCCCTACTCCAGAGCATCTTGCAAATAGGCACTTGTGTCTACTTACGCTTGCCCTAGTTCTCCACATGCTGTCCTTTCTTAGCAGCTTCAGAGTCATCAGTGAAAGGTTCAGAGTAGGGAATAATGGAGACTAGGAAAAAGCAGAATATGGAACACTTTCAACACAGCACCAGGTAGTATTGTTATGGATGAAGTGAACATTAATACTGTAAATTATCCATGTCAGTTTTGGGAATATAACTCAGTATATTCCATGATTTTCATACATGTGATTTGGGAAAACAGATAGGTATTGTACTTCACTCTTAGATAGCTGCATTATGATAGCTTGTCCAGTTTTGTGCTTTACTTTGGAAGTTAATAGTTTATAACCAGTCCCTTAGCACTTCCAGCGGTGTTTACATTCGCTAACTGTGAATATTTTGCTTTGCTTAAGTAGAGAAGACATTTTGCAATGGAAAAAAATATAAAATGTGGGGCACAAAGAAGACATTGGTATCGTATCATTGCTTTATTCTCTTCTCTTCCAGGTCTGCTCTAGCAGCAGCTATCCTTGCAACAACACTAACAGGGCGCACTGTTGCTATTCCTCAGCCTCGTCAGCAATCACTTTCTGAAAGTGATTCCACCTCTGTGGACCGAGAATGTTTTGAACCCTACGCAACAGTCACAGAGCTCAGAAGAGGGTAGTGTATACTTTCTGGTTTGTTACCTTATGTTAGAACTAGAATCTGTCAACGGTACAGTTTTACCAAAGAGTTGTAGCAAATTCCTGCTGTTACAGCTGCTTAACTTTTTTTTTCCCCACATCATAAATTGCATCTGAAGTGTCTACAATTCTTGCTCTATTTCTCATAAAATGATGTTGTGCATACAGTCTTCTGAGAGGGGGACTGGATTGTACAGCAGTCACAAGTAAAACCATATATTATTTATATATATAAACAGTTAATCACTGAGGAATCATCTGAATTACATGTCAGATATTTCCTTTGTTCTAAATAATTATTTCAGATGCTTCTTTTGGTAAAATTAGCAACCTTCTCTCTCTAATGTGGCATTTTCTTAAAGATAGAGAAGAAAATGTAGCTCTGGTGTTGTCTATTTTAAAGCGTACACTTAGGCCAGGCTCTTTGCTGCTAACAGAAGCTTAGATGTCTGTTTGTATATATTATAATACTAATGAGTTTACTAGTGTGTGTTTGTTTTTTGGAAGAGTAAGTAACACTGGAACTGACTTCAAACTGCTTTCTACTTACAGGCCCAACTGGAAAATTGATGGTAGTGACAGATCTCCTGTGCAGTCCCTGGAAATATCAGGCAATTATGGTGACAATGAGGACATGGATACCTATCTTTCAGATGCTGATAAAGAGGCAGAGTCCAGCTGTCAGAGTAGTGAGAAGAAGGGAGAAAGTTTTAGCACCAATGCTATTTATGCTGTTCCCTGCAAAAATAAAAAGGTAGCATTTTCAAATGTCTTAATCCCTTTATTTTTAAAATATATTAATGAAAATATTAAATCT
>JANHGN010025933.1:0-13833 GCA_024605025.1 Megaceryle maxima
AGTTCCACCTCAACGTGAGGAAAAACTTCTTCCCTGTGAGAGTGACAGAGCCTGGAACAGGCTGCCCAGAGAGGTTGGGGAGTTTCCTTCTCTAGAGACTTTCGAGACCCACCTGGATCTGTTACTATGTGGCCTGCCCTAGGTGTTCCTGCCCTGGCAGGGGGGTTGGACTCGATGTCCAGAGGTCCCTTCCAAGCCCTACCACTCTATTATTGTAAAACAGATTGTTAAAAGGGAATAATTCTTGGACTTGATTTTGTATTTTATCACACCATGATATAAATACAGTTTCTTCAACTTAATTATGTATGCCCTGTGAGCATCAGGGTGAGAAAATGAGGAGGTTCCTTCAAGTGCTGGAGCAGAGATTCCCCTGCAGTCTTTGGGAGAGACCTCAGGGAGCCGGTATTTCCCTGCAGCCTGTGGAGGGGGCCATGCTAGAGCAGGTGGATATTACTTGAAGGAACTGTGTCCTTTGAAGGTTACACACTAGAGCAAATTTACTCCAAATTACTACAGCCCTTGGAGAGGACCCATGCTGTAGCAGGGGCAAAGTGTGAGGAGGAAGGAGTGGCAGGTAGGAACTGTTACGGAAAGGCTGCAAACCCCCACCCCCCTGTGCCCCTCAAGATGAGGGGCAGTGGGTAATCAGGAATGAAGAAATGAAGTTGAGCCTGTTTTGCCCATGATAACTGGCAAGTGATCTCACTGTCTTTATCTCTGTCCACAAGTTTGGTTTTTTTCTTTTTCTCCCCAGTCTAGTTCAGGAAGGGGAGTGAGAAAGCAGCTGGGTGGGCGTCTGGCTGCTGGCCGAGGTTAGTCCACCACAGATTAAAATGCTGATCAGACTCTCTTGTATAATGACTTTTTTTTTCTTTTCCCTAAAACATGTTGGATTTTTGATAGGTAGGTATTTAGTATATTATGGCTGCTGATCTTACATTAAGTCTTATCATCTTAAATCTATATTCTGTTTCCTAATTGCTACATATATCTTTCTATAAGTTGTGATCCTTTACATGCTCTCTGGATTTGCATCTTTATTTATTGCTTCGTTTAGGATTTAAGTATTAGAAACTATCTTGTTTTTGATAATTCCTCGACTTCATGCCTTAGATTTTATTAGAAACTCTGAATATAGTATAGTCATAAAATTCTACTATAAGTCACTCTTCTCTGATTTGGACTAAAAATCAGAATTCATAGCAAAGTACACTGGCAATCTCATTTTTCATGTGACAATTACAGTGGGTTATTGACTATAACCCTCCATTTTGTTCTTAGTGGGTCACTTAGAGTTGTGATGTTTCAGATCCAATATGAACAACAGCCACTCATTTTTATAACTTAGATATGCTTCTTGTTTTTCTCTTTTTTTTTTCTTTTGTTTTTCTTTATTTTTCTTTTTTTTTTTTTCTTCTTGTTAGCTGCAAAATGAGAGGGGTGGAAACAGCATGATAGCAGAAAGAAATATACTCATTTTTTTGCCATCTCTATATTTTTTTTTTTCTGAAAATATATGTATTTACTATAAGCAGAGGACAAAAAAAATGCCCATGATTTTTTGGAAATAGCTTAATAAAAAGCTACTACACTGCTGAAATGTGGCAGCTGACTACCTGAATTCTCCTACTCATATAATTAGAGCTAAACTGGATTTACTTAAGGTAGTGAAGTTTACTAATCACAAAAAATCATTAGACCACACCTTTCTAGCTCATCTTCAGATTTAAGGGACAAAATGTTCAGCAATAAATTTTGATTGCTATGCTGCTCTTGCTTTCAACCTTGTTTTATATATTCACTTTCATATGTAATGTATCTTATAAGCATCATTTAGAAACCACCCTTTAATGAAATACTATATTGTTAATTTTCATAGGAGTCATGCAAGTACTTTGCCTTCATTGAATTTGTCATATGAAATTGGCCATAATTTTTTGTTAACTCGATGAATGTAAATGAGTAAATTGTTATTGGAAAGTCATAAATTCCCTTAATATGAGGAAGCATAACAATGTCTAGCCATAGTATGGAAATAAAGACTATAAAGACTCTGCTGTGGTTGTAGAGGCTGTATTTGAATACTTCATTAGCTTTTAATTTTGGACAACATACTTTGGTGCCATGTTCTTTAATGCAATAAGAACATAGTGCTGCACCTGTGGTAATAAAACCAAATTAAAATGCTTAGAAAGCTACCATCTAAAATTACTGTGAGGAGCCAAAGATATCTCCAGACATGACAGTACCATTTACAGTCAAAAGAAGGAAACTTTCCTCATGGTTGGAGCAGGAAAGATTTATCTGGGCACTCTTTTCATGATCATGTACGTATTTCCTAGGGTTTGGAAACATGCTAGAAACGTAGTCCAGTTCCTGCCTCTGCACCTAACACAATGCATCAGAGGATGAGGTGCACTGTTCTTAGCGAGTACCATTAAGCTGGATGTGCTTCTTAGTAGTCATTCTCTCTCTCTCAAAGCTGTTCCTGAAGCAACTCTACACCAACACACCTTAGGACAATGCCTAAATGGTATGGCATCAGTTGCAGATTTATGATGGTATGGATATTGGCTTTAGGAGTGACAAAGCCACCTGGTACAGTTCTCTGGAAAACTAGATTTTCTCAGATAATAATAAATATAAATCTGATCGATGTCTTATATGAATGAAGACCTAATTTTAGTATAACTAAATTCTTCTGTTTTACTTTGAGAAGAGTTGGTGACTGTGAAAGCATTCTGACCTGATCCTATAGGTATTTTGTTCCTGCTGTCCCTTGGGAGCATGGCCACTTCTGTAATAGGTTTTGCTGAAGAGTATCAAGGTTTGCTCAGTGTCTATTTTTTACTACCTGCAAGTTCTTGCAAGCCTATCAACTGATGTAATTTCTCTCTTACACAGAATATTTGGCCAAATGTTCTGCTTGCTCCGTGTAAGCATTATCCTCGCTTATCAAATATAAACCACTGCCACCCTTTCTGTTATATTTTGAGTGGTGTTCAGGTGGACGATTCTTATCTCCCTTGAAATCAGTATCTGTAAGTAAGCTGGAACAGGCAAACTTTTAGGGTTGCCTCCCTCTCCACTAGGAGTTCCAATGCTTAATACAAATCTTCATCCTTTTCATTCTCTTAACTGATACAAAATGCTATTTTTATTTTCTTTTACCTGTGACACATAAATTTTCCAGAGCTCAGTGTAAATGTCACCATAGAGGGGAATCTGAAAATGCAACATTGAACTTCCTGAACTACCAGGTTGCTTTTGAATTTTACAAAGCAGATAATCATCTCAAACTAAGGCTCTCAATGCTTCTTAAATCTCCGGTTCCAAAGCAGTTGTCATGGAGTTGTCGTCTCAGGGTCATAGAACCTAAAAGTCTCTGATCTCCTGCAATTCACTGGGAAATTTGGCATGAATGCTAGGCAAGGTTTTATGGGATACTTGTCTGCGTTTTGGCAAGCTTTAGTTGAACTAGATGTTTATATACAACATTTTTAGTTCTGAAACATGCTTCATCTTAAAATGAGTTTGTTTTATTGCCTTTGCTACTCCTATTGGAAAACTGAATATTCTGGCTCTGATGCTTACAACTTCTAATTTCCAACCCAAATGTATTTATGGTCCATCTAGCAATATTTTAATTAGGTCAACATTGTTGCTTATTTTAAATAGCTTTTCTTCTTCACTTGTGTTTACCCCTAACCACTCCATCTATTTATGTAGAGTAATCTTGCCACATCTCAGTTAATTTTACTAAATTAAACAAGTCCTTTTTGTCTTATTTCATATGGCTTATGGTACTCTGGGGACCTCGTTGCATACAATTTAGAATTGGATTTGCTGTTTGATAGACTTGTCATGTTATTGTCAACAATACCCCAGCCTCATCACACTGTTTCTTCCAGATTTTTTGAGCAGAACTTGCTTTTCTTCCTCCTTAAGTGATTCATCTTACTTTAGCGTTGTGGTGCGGTCTCCTTCATGTTGTGTTAATAACAAATTTTATCAGCTAGCCTTTAGTTTTTGTGCCTGCATGAAATGTAGTGTAATGAAAATATTAACCAAGATCTGTACTGGGACTAATTCTTGACTAATTGTATTAGTAGTTGATCCTGGCTTGATTATTACCTTCTTAGTTCTGTCAGTTGCCAGCTGTTTTTCAGTCATTTCCCTATCTGCTCTACAATTCTTGCACCAGCTTTCATGTTCTCCCAGTTGTTAATTCCCATAGGTAATTTATCAGATATTTTGCCATATGTCTGATAGATTAATTATACTATTATTTCCCCACTTATGTTATAGGCTATAGATATGAGATTAATCTTATCCCATGATTCTTGGATAATTTGTTAAAAACCAAAATAAAATTCCACTTACCTTAGGTACTGTATTACTTCCTTAAATAAATGCATTCTTTACTTTAAAATATTTTGGTTTTAACCTGTAATTTATTAAATCATTACCTTGAGATAAAGAACAGAATTTCTACTGTGGGATACAGTTGGAATTCTTTTTCAGTCAGAATAAAGACTTGAACTATGTTGTCTTAACTATTAAATCTGTCAGTTTCTTACATAGGATATTCTTACCAGCAAATCTCTCATTTATCTCCCTCTGAATCTTCTGCCTTTCAGATAAACTACTTAAATAGTTACTGGAATACAGAATGAGAAAGTGAGAATGACTTCTCAGTCTGATGCTCTTTGGAAAGAGGAGGCACCTAGACTACATTCCTCACCATAATGAACATTGAATTATTTCCTCAAAATAGAACAGATTAGACAGGAGAGATTAAGAAGATTTCTCCCAGTCTCCCAATGTATTTTTAAACCCTTAGCCTCTTGGGAAGTGAGAGCTGGAGTTCAAACATTCAGACAAAAAGTATTGGAGTGCTCTTACTTGCAAGCAATTGATGAAAAAGAAGAGTAAAACAACTTTTCATCCTCTTTTGGCAGCTTTGTGAATGTAGTCTCTAAATTTCTCATAAAACCTGAAAAGAAACATAGTGTTGTAGATCTAAAAGAGTTGACTGCTTCACTTCATTTATATTTGTATAATCGTGAGGGGAAGTGACAGTGAAGTGAAAATGTGTTTCACTTGGCAACAGATTTATAAATAAAAGTGGTTCATTTGCCACAGTTAAGAGTAAAGTTTTTATTTTCTCTTGTTTGCCTGCTGAAATGAAAAAACAGTTCATACATGGCTACAAACTGATTCTTTTTGACCAGCTCCTTGGTTTTCATAGAAATACCTGACATTGAATTGGATTAAATACTTCTTAAACTAAATATCTAGGAAAATAGAATAATGGTGGTTCAGGTTTCTCATTGATGCAGTCACATCTGTTAGGAGATGTATGCACCTACGTATTTATATATATATATTACTTACAATATTTGCACCTGCAAGTATTATATTTTAGTCATCATAATGTTGCTTTTAAAGTCTGAGATCACCAACAACCTTTTAAGGACAAAACCTAGTTGTATCCATGAATATAATTTAATGGACTAGACTTCATACATGACTTTATATCGCTGAATTAAAAAAGAAAGAGATGTTTTCAAAAATATCTAGGGAATAGTCTGCTCTTATATGTATATTACAGATATACTCAAAGTTCAATTTTTCTATTAACAATAATAGTTATTATCCTTACCTTATGTTATTTTACACCCTAAGAATGCTCCCAAAATGTACAATTTTATTTCAATATTTAGTCACTACCAGTTGGGGAAAAGATTAAATATAAACAAATTAAGATAATAATAGCAAAGTATAAGGAAATAATTACATTATAATAGTGGTACATTATTTTAAAAGATGCCTAACCTTTTTCCAATTGTGAAAAATTAAATTAACAATTTAATGTTGCCTTATTATGAACACAATTACCAACTTGTCAAAAAGAATCTGTATTTACCCTTCAGAGAGTAATGACTCATTGTATTTTTGTACTGGCTTATCATGTAAGATGGTGGGACTCACATATGAGACTGTTATTTCCCTTATAATAATCGTAATGAGCAATTATTAAATACAATATAAGTTTTTTTTTCCTCTGGGATGTAATGAACCAACCCTTTCTCAGCATAGAAAAACAAAAACAAAAACCACACCCCGCTTTTTTCAGCCTCTGTTCTTGGAGGAAAAAACAGAAAGCTCTGTCTGCATGTATGTTACAAAATTAAATCTTTTTTGTATGTGTTATCACACGGTACTGATCTTTAGTTACCAGCTACTAAAGGACACTGCAATTAGGCTTGAGCATTTTCAGATAACCAAAATGTTGCTTATAGCCTTAGACTCCTTAATAGTAACTGGCCTTCTTTTTATTACTTCATTGAAATTACTTCATTGAAAGACCCATATTAACTTTTTTTTTACTGTTTCCCTGCATAACTTTGAAAGACACATATCAGACATTTACAAACCCTTTAATTAGCTTGCAGCCTTTTTAAGATGATAGTTTAATTGTTTGAAAAGATACGCAGCATCGATTCAGATTTTTTTTTTATTCCACTATTTTACTGTTCATTTTTTTCAAGGGTTATACTGTGGAGTTAATAGCAGGGAGATGGTGTACAACAGGCAGAGTTTTATGTAAGACTGGTATTTCTGCACGTACAAAAAGGTTGCTGAGAGACATACTCTTAATAGTGAAGAATTTGCTGAGGGAAATGTGGTAGTTTGATCAATGAGGAGTAAAATTCTTTAGCCTTCCTATGGTTACAGCTTTTATCTAGGAGCTTCAGCAGCTGGATCCCCACCTCAGAGATGAATGTCAAATCTTGTCACCAAGTGAACCTTTATAAAATCCAATGTGTGCTTTAGTCTTTGGAAAAGAAATGTTCTGTTCTATAAAGCAAACAAAGCAATGCTTCTTGACAATGAAGTCAAGTCCCAAATAGTTATCCACTGAAATCGATGCGTGCCATAAATGGTTCTGTTGCATAGAGATACAGAGCACACTCAGTTTTTTTCTATTGCCATCACAGGTGCCAGCATTATTAAGCTGGATAATGATATTGACTGCATAATGCTGTTGTAATCGTTTCTGGTTCTATTGTTCCCTAGCTGTGCAGGTACTCTCTAATGATATGAAATACAAAGATGGGGAAAAATATTTATTTTTGTAATGTCAGGCTATTTGAATGCCATTTTCAAAAGAGATATTTAGAAGAAGAGATTATTGTGTACATTTCTGTGAAGGCTTTCCTGTCTCAGATTCTCAGGAGCTCAGTGGGAGAACTTTAATAGAGCTGCATTATCCAATGACAAATAGAGGAGCTTTACTTGTGATAGAAAAGCATGTGCTTGTAGGCAGTGCCTGGAAAATGAAGAAACATTTGCATCTTTCTTAAGGTTCCCGGATAACCTTTTGCCACAGAAAATCCCACAGGTTCCTCAGTTTCAAGGAGTTGGAGACAGCCAAGAGACAATGTGTTTTTGAAGAAAATATTTTGGAGTTTCCTTTAGTAGATTTTTCTTAACTTTCTGTGCAAGAAAAAGTCAGAATTTGTTCTACGTGGAATTACGTATTAAAATAATTCCTGAAAACATATTCTAAACTTGTGTTCGGTATAAAACTGACAATTGTACAAATGGTCCTTATTTTGCATAAGAAAAAAGGAAATCAGCATTGTGCTCTAAGTTTTGTTTCTGCTTCTAAGCATTTAGCATTTATGCAGGTGTCTAGAGATTTCACTCATTTTTTTCAGGAGGTATGAAGTTACATTTACTATATAATTACCAGATATTTCTGTTTTCAGTGCAGCATTTGTTACACTTTGTCAGGCTCTTCTCTAGAGTTGTTCAATGACTTCTACTGATGTTTTCATGTAATTACACTGTTTTATCAATATCAGCGATTTGAGTCTTAATCCTCTAGTGGTTTGTACCTAGCATATATATTTCTAATTCAGTAAAACAACTAAGAATGCTTGTAGTCTGAGTCAGCAGGGTTTTGTTACACTTTGAACAAAGTAAATGACTATGTAAATTACCACACAGAAAAGAAACAAATGACTTTGCACTTGCATCTTTCTAGCTAAGTATTTCAAAGATGGAGTCAAACAAGAGTAATAAATTAATGGCTTTTTCACAATTCTGTTTTCTCAATACAAAGATACTACTCTTTTAAACAAGTTTTCTTCTCTGCTGCTTATTGTTTAGATTTCAAAGCTTTGTAGCATTCAGCATTTCTCCAAAATTCCTTTGAGGATCGCACATTATAGTTGAGCTTCTCTGAAAATCTGTTGTTCAATATCAGACAAGATTTATATGCATGCCTGAAATGCACTATTTCAGCAAGTAGACCTAAGGAATCGGTGTAAGTGAACGGGTCTGGAGTTAACCCCAGACATTTATGAATGCTTGCTGACTTGTTATTCCCAGTTCTGATGGTTAAATTGTGGTCAGCACTTAACTCAGCTAATGTGACTGTAAAAATAAATCAAGGATAGTTAAGACTATGGACATTACATTTCTTCCTTTTCCTATTCAAACTCAGCTTTTCTGTGATTCATCAAAACTACTGCATGTTTATGGCTTCTTCTCATGAGACACTCATTGACTGGTTGTCTTTTCTCCCTTCTCCTCCCTGTTCTTTCTCTTCCCCTTCCTTTTCCATTTTCCTTTCTTTCTTTTCCTTTTTTTTCTTATTTTTTTCCTCCTCTTGCTCTCTCTCTTTACTTTTTTGCTTCTTTCTTTCTTTTGCTGTCATCTCAGATACTCCTACCTTCATCTATGAATTGCTAGCTGCCTAAGCTATTAACTTGGCTTGATGTGAATCATGCCACTCTACATGATGCTTGAAATGAGAGAAAGAAGCCCGCATAAAAGATTTTGCCTCGTGAATGACTTTGGTTGTACCACAGTCAATTCACAGTGAAAAACTTCACTTAGACTCTCGGCTCCTGCTACCTCAAAAAAAGTAACTGGGTTTCTACAAACTATTGACCAGATATGTCATGCTTCAACCAAAGGTAGCAGGCCATTAAGGGAGAGATTCCTCCCCTCCTCTCCAAACAACAATATGCACTGTTTTTAAAGAATATTTGAGGCTTATGTGAATAATAAATAGGGAATAGCAGTGACCCACATGTTGACTACTGCTTTCACATGTCTGACAAAATCAGAAACATCCTGAGTTTCAGCTTTCATCTTTTTCAGGAAGAATCAGGAGCGAAATGGAGGGTACAATGGCTTTGTAAATCTGCAAAAGTGGATCCATAAGAATTCTGCTTTATATACAAAAACATCTATAAAGAAAGAGTGACCCAAAATCCATGCTCTCAATAGAACCATTCTTGAAAATAGCCTGAATCCCCATTTCATAATCTGTCCAGTTTATTGTAGTTTTACTTCTCCCAGTCAGCATTGCCCACACATTTTTTCAAAGTCCATTTTTAACATCTTGGCCTCTTTTTTAATCCAGACAATTTTCTATAGCCACAAACAGTGTATTTGATAAAATAATTTTTTCACAGGAAAGTAATAATCTAAGCTGTCTCTTTAGTCAGTAATATCAAGAGGGAAGCACAGGTCTACTTGAGGGGACTGTCCAAGGATATGAATTAGCTAGTGATAGAAAACATAGTGTTTTGAAAGGACAAGTTCCATTTCTTGTACTAGTTCTATTTCTTCTATATCATGTTCAGTACTTGGAAAGTTTAATACCTACAGAAATGTCATCCAAGTAGGTGAAACTGGAATAAGTGGTCTAATACAGCATAAAGCATTCTATGGATATATCAGGTGTATCTGGAATAAGTGGTCTGTTCTGGAGGAAAAATTTTGTAACTAATTTAACATCGGTAATTTTGGTATGCATGTAAAAAATGCAAAGTCTTCTCTGCTATTTAGTATCTCTGAATACTAAAGGTAGTAGATAAGCATGACAACAGGTTTCTTTCTTCTCAGGCAATGAACTTCTGCTGTAATGCAATTAACCTTTGACACAGATCTACACTTTTTTTTGTAGAAACAATTAATTGAAAATTACTTTCTTTAACAAGCCATAGCCATTTAGCACAGGTTTCCCCATCAGTATTTTATTTTATTTTTATATTTTCTAGTTTAAAATGGTGGGGGTTCCTTTTCCTTTTCCTTTGGGAAAATGAAATAATTACAATAGGGAAAAATACAAACATAACCAAAACATTCTTTAGCATTCTTCTGAGAAAACCTCCTTTTCACCCAACTTCACTGTAACTCCATTGTTTTCAAAGTACAGTGTAATGGTCATAATTCTTATGCATGAAAATTTGAGTTGTTAATTTAAACTGGCTTAACTCATCTTGATTAGGTCAAGCTTCAATTTCTCCAGTTCTAGAAAAATGTCATTCCAATTATCTCTCATTTCAGAAAGTGTTTCACACATGGAGTTCATCAGGAAAAGCAGCTGAAGAATGGCTGTTCCAGAGAAACCTTCAGGTAGAGAAGCCATAGCACAACACCTGAAGGTAATGGGATGGAGCTGCTGTTAATGGATTCAAATTTATTACACAATGAAATTCAACTCATTCTTCTGAAGATACACGACTCCATAGGTCTATCAAAGCACTAATATCTATTTTTATGACATAAATGGGTATGTTTTGCTCTGTGTACATGATAAGAACAGATGTACTTTTTTATGTAAGCACTTCCTGGGGTTACACTGGATGAACCTGTTGGCCCAGGATAACTTATTCCATACACTTCCGGCTCTGTAGTGACTGTTACTTACATACTCTGGACAGCAGAAAAGGAAAGTTACACAAACTAGGTTATGTCCCAGTGATAACTTGTGTTATAACTTATGTCAGCACATCTGATCTTTTTAGACCCATGGCCAGCAACAGCACTACAGATCAGATGGTACTTCATAATTTATCCATACATCTTAGCCCCCAGAATAGAATAAAACTGTAAATGATCTGATTTGATTATTTTAGGCAAGGCTTTGGATTTCATTCTCATTTTCCATGTCATCCATTGTGTGCAACCACAGTACTTTAATGTCATTGACCCGAGGAAAAAGAGAAGAACCATGCTCAGATAAAGTGTTTTCTAGATCAGTGATCCAAATCTTCACTTTCTCTCTCCATTTAACTTGATATAATTTATAATGATTCCTGAAATGGGCAGAGTGATTTATGAAGCAAGCCTACGTTTTTAGTCACCACAAGTTTCCAGACCCTGAAGTATTGCAGTTTGAACAGAATTGAAAATTTTAGATCAAGTACATTGTATCAAAATTTACGTTGCTGTGTAATATAAAACAAACTAAAAAAAATAAATAAAAATTTTGTAATCAGTAAAAGCTATAAACTTTTCCACAGATTTGTCTACAGCTGGGGGGGAGGTAAAAATCCATGGGTAATCTACAACTTATTATTTTGTATTCCTATTTTGCAGTAATTTACATATATAAGCTTATTGTGGTTAGAGTGTCATTTTGATACTGCTTTTGCCTGAGGCCTTCTTGGCAATTGGCTAATGATCAATCTGATCTATTCTGCCAACATCATAGAGAACATAGTCAAAAGTCTTATTAGCGGTGTGTGAAAATACAGAGTTATCCCTTAATGTGATTTGTTTTTTTCTTTATTCCCTGTTACTTAGTAATGCTCACTTGTGCTGTATATCAAACTCAAAGGATTAGTATATGACAGTTTGTCTAAACAGAAAAGGAAAATAATTAGCATCATATCTGTAGGGGAGAAAAATTTATTCTCAGGGAAAAGTGGTTGATTTATTACTGACCTTTCTGACAGGGAGGTCTAGCAATGTTGGGGTTCACTTATGATCTTTTTATAGCCATCCCTGTTTTGCACTGAAGAGATCTTTTTGGATCTCAAGGAAGGCATGGTCACCCAAGGCTAATTAACTAGTTTACTGAGCAAAGCATAGAAATAGTAGAAAAGGTGCTAGCGAAAACTGTGGTAGGAAAGGTGATGATAATATGATGTCCTTTCTGATGTTAACAGAAGCAGTAGAAAAGGTAATAGCAATCTGACATCTTGGTGATGCTGGGAATGGTGGTTGCTGCAGCATCCAACGAGCCCCTTTCATGTTGATCATAGCACGCTGTGATCCTCTCCATGGAGGTGAGGTGCATCACCATTGTGGTCCTTACAGATTTACAGGACTTTCCTATCAGTAATCAAAGATGTTACTTTTTTCTGCTTTCAAGGATGGTTGCATGCAGGTATGCTGCTTAATCTCAGGATAAGACAAGGTTTGTAGATCGTTACAGAGCTTCGCGGAGAGCAGAATGTTCCTATGCATTGCCGTAGGAATGAGTCAAAGACAGTCACAGTACAGGTTATATATAACAGTTCTTCATACAAGTCTCTACAGTCAAGGTTTGTGGTTATACTTTGCCTAGATTTTGCTCAAAGACATTATCTCCTTATAGCATTTTTTCCAGTGGCCCAGTATACCCACCAGCACAACAAGGCACATTCTTCCAAGACACGATCTCCTTATGAGATTCTTTCCTCCTTTCCTGCAGTCATGCACATCACATGCTGTCATATTATGACAAGGGGTAATGGTTTTAAACCAAGAGGATAGAGTTAGACTAGATATCAGAAAGATTTTTTACAATGAGGGTGATGGAACACTGGAACAGGCTGCCCAGAGAGGTGGTAGATGCCCCATCCTTGGAAACATTCAAGGTCAGGTTGGACAGGACTCTGAGCAACTTGATCTCTTCGGAGATGTCCCCGCTCACTTCAGGGGAGTTAGATTAGATGACCTTTAAAAGTCCCTTCCAACCCAAACTATTCTAAGATTCTATGATTCCAAACTGATTGTAGGTTCTTTGGCAGCATGCCACTGAGAGTGCTTGTATTAGCAATTTGAAAAGTGCAGCCAGACCTTCCTGGTGATCCAGCAAATATTTTTCTTTTTTCTTTCCTTAGGCACTAGAGATGATCAGAATAATAGACCATCTAAGGTGTGCTGCTGTACCTGAAATAACACTGAAAACCAAGTAGACAATGAACAGCTATTATAGTGTAGAGAAAAGAGTCATATATTTCAGGAGTTACTGGACTCTTGTAAATTAACTTTATTAAAAAAAAAAAGAAGAAATTCCAAAGTAAGTACTATATACAGTGTGAATTTTATGGTTTCATAGGATATGCTAGAAAATATCAAAGATATTGAGATTCAGTCTTCGAGATACCCTAGGTAGGAAATAGGGTTGAAATTTCTTGATAAACATGAAAGAAATTTAGAGCTTGATAAGCCAATGTTTGATTAGAGGTTTCTGAATATTGAGAGATACCTGTTAAAAATAGACATAGCTAGGCAAGTTAAAATTTGAATGGACACATATAATTCCAAAGAAATCATTAAGGCACAATAAAAGAAGTAATTGAAAAAAATAGTTACCTTCTTATCAAAACTAAACTTTGTTGTCTTCTGTAGGAATGCAAAAGGTATTCTATAGAAAAATATAGCACTTATACAGTACTCCTAGGTATATTTTTCTCCTATAAATATAAGAATTCCTTTTTTTGAATGATGACATACTTCTATAAACAATGGAGTTTCAGTGCTCTTGGTGCTTCACTGGGATGCTTAAAATAACAAACAAGATTCGGAAAGCTTATTTTGCAAGATTCTGATAAGAGTGTATGTTGTACCAAAGCCTGTCATTTTCCACTGGTCCCACTCCTGGCTATTCAGGATCTTTCATGAATGAAAAAGACTTCCCCCCCCCCCCCCCCCCCCCCACCCCCCACCCCCCGCTTCTTTTGGTGGTGTTTTGGATTAGGGAGAGGAGAAGAAAAGCGGGAGGGGGGGTTTGGGGGCTATGTTGTTTGA
>JANHGN010025934.1:3243-13312 GCA_024605025.1 Megaceryle maxima
AAAAAAAGAAAAAAAAAGCGTAATGGAACTTTTGGTAAAATATTCTTAAGTCACAAGCAGCACTCCAGAGTATGCTGTGCAACATATTTGGCTCAAGTACACTTAGGATTGCTAGACCCAAACTGGAAAGTCTCAGAAAGAACCTCATCAGCTGAAGCACATTCTGCTGTGACACATTTTTTTTTTTTTTCCCCAGAAGGAAACATTCATCTTCACAGCATCAGCTACACAAGGCCTCTGCTGGGAACGTAAGGCCACTGAAAATACCATAGGAGGACAGATGGCAAGGAGGCACTTAGGTTTGCAAGTACTCTATCTGTCACCAAATGCTCGCTGATTAAGATGAGGCACTCTGTAAGAAGTCACAAAGAAAGTAAAAAGAAACCAGTGCTATCTTAAAGCGCTTCAAGATCAGGTAAGGTACCTACATGTAACATCTGGTTAGTGAAGATAAGAAATACAAGTTTAGCTTGCTCCCCCTTCCCACATAAGACCTCAAGGGAACCGTATCATAGTGCTCTGTGCTTTGCCACGGCTCTAAGACGTACGAACAATGCAATAGAGTGAAACCGTGTCCTGTGCCATCCACTAATTCCTGGTTGCTAGACTCCTGCCTGCGTTTGTACTTCCTGCCAGACGTGTCTGAAGCTCCCAATCAAAGGATTTTTAAAGCACCTCTTAGTCAAACCCCACATAATGATTTCTACTGGAACAGGAAGTACGTCACACTCCGGAATCCTGGCTTCAAATAGATGATTCCAACAAAGGATGATTGATGGGATTTCTAACCAACAATAGACCTGAGAAATCATAAGTCAGCTACGGGATCACAGTCTTCGTAATAGAAGTTAGATGTGAAGAGTTTCTCCCTCCCACCCCCAAATTACTGCCACAGTCTAATGGTTGCAGCCATTTCACTGAAGTTTGGACTCTGGAATTCTGAAGGTGGAATGAATTTCCTAGGATATAATACACGTTGAGAAAAGGTCAAATTTATCACTTTACAGGTAACTTAGACATAGGTCTGCTATAAAATTACAACTCGAATCAACTTGAAAGCTACACTGGAAGAGATTTAAGCCTGAATTTCTGCAGAAATTGGCAATAATGTGTTCAGCAGCAGCTTTTAGCCACATATCAAGAAGTCTGACAGGATCTGGATTTCTCTACTCCTGCTGTAAACTTCTAGTTAAAAAACAACCAACACACAAAAGTTACTCAAATAAAAATGTCTTTTTGCACATCACTGTAACATAAGCTGCTTGAGGTTGTCGTGAAGGATGGTATCCTTAACATCGCGGAAAACTAGCCGGATGTTTTCTGTGTTAATAGCAGTGGTGAAGTGGTGGTAGAGAGGCTTCTGCTGCTGGTCCCGGCGTTTAGTACGAAAACAATCCACCAGGAATTTTTGGACATCTGTTAAGCAGTGGGGATTCCCTTCAAACTCTGGAAAATAGTCTTTGATGCTCACTTTTTGTACTTTTTCTTCAAGCAAGTCCGTCTTATTTAAGAAGAGAATGATTGAGACGTTGCTGAAAACCCGGTTATTGACTATTGTTTCAAAAATGTTCAGGGATTCCGTAAGGCGATTCGTTTGTCGATCCTCCATAAGCACTTGGTCAAACTCACTGGAGGAAACAAGGAAGAGTATCGACGTGACGCTGTCGAAGCATTCGAACCAACGTTTTCGCTCTGACCTTTGACCGCCTACATCAACCATTTTGAAAGGAACATTTTTGATTTCAAAGTCGTACTCGTGAATCCCTTTTGTGGGTCTTCGTGCCAGCAGGATGTCTTGCTGCGAGGGAAGGTAATCCTAAAAAAAAAAAGATATAATAATAGTAAGTAAAGGAGAGTTTGTTGATCAGGATACAGGTCACGGGCATGGTGATCAGAGCTGACTTGCAACGGAGAGGAAAGCTTGCAGAAGAACAGCACGAGGTTCTAAATAATCAGCCACACGTACGTGTCTTTCTATGCCAACACTGAGGCATTTTGGAAAGATCTAGATTCCAAAGCAGGAAGGACCCCCAGCATTAAATCAAACCACGTACCCCAGAGAACTGAAGCTCTCTCTTTACCACGTGCCAAGGACCCATAAACAACCCCAGGGGGATCCATCAATTCTTCACGCCAGTTTCCCTCATTCTGGATTATTTTATGCTTCATGCATCCTCTTCCCACAAAGCTGGGAAGCACTCTGGCTGCCAACACTGCAATGTGGCAAACGGGGTCTAAAGCGGGTTCCTCAGACCAGTACCCAGGGCAGTATCTCATTTTAACCACGGGCACTCAGTTCCCCCCGTGTGCTCGTGCATGCTGTGCACAAACTACTAGAAAATAGAGCTGCTCCACTGTCATTTTTAAGGCAATTATGCCAGAAAAGCAAAACCTAAGCAATTTAACTGTGTTTGTGCCACGGATCTTCTGCATCCAACTCTATGGGTCCCAGAAGTCACCTGTATCAGCTGTGAGCCACCCCGGGGAGCTGGCACCGCCTGAGTCTGTCCAACACACGGTGTGCAAGAGTAGAACAGGAGAATAATCAGGCAGCTGAGGACAGCAGCCCCTGCCCAGCAGGGCACCCGTGACAGCTCTACCCTGACCGTCTGCAGCCTGCCTTTCCTCCAGAATTGAAGAGGCAGGAGAAGTGATATTTCTGTTTAATTTTTTTTTTACTGTTTTTTTTTTTTTTTTTTTTCTTTTGACTGTTACATGACCAGACCTCATCAACGGATGCAGATGCTAACAGGAAGAGGAATTCTTATTAGTCAGCTTTCAACAGTATGAAATTCAAGACTCATATTGGGGATTTCTTCATTCTTAGAATTACACTTTTGCATACGGTCCAAGTCTCGGTGCTATTTAAAAAGTGCATCTCTAACAGACAGCTGCCTGGCG
This sequence comes from Megaceryle maxima, assembly GCA_024605025.1. Lineage (NCBI taxonomy): Eukaryota > Metazoa > Chordata > Aves > Coraciiformes > Cerylidae > Megaceryle > Megaceryle maxima. The sequence continues at coordinate 6,145 of JANHGN010025934.1, forward strand.
CTGAAGTTTAAAGCCTTGTTGTGTACTTGGTATGGAAACTCCTCCTTAGGTTTTTCCAGCATTTCTCTCAAGTTAAGAGAGTGTGATTTAGGTTTGAGAGCTGGAATTTTAGTCTGCTTTTAGGAAATGATTTACAAACCTCCTCTGACAGTGCCAGTCACCAAACTTGGAGCTTTTATAAAGATGTCTAAGACCATGGTCCAGAAAGTCAGATTCAACTAATAACCTGGGTTACAGGAAGGGAACAAACACACAACTGAAGAGCAATTCAAACACTGGTATTCTGAGCGTAAGGCAGCTGGGCAAGTTTGATCTACAGCCTTTAAGAAAAAGCAATTTTAGAAATCATGAAGCAAGTATAGTGTTCCAAAACCTCAAGGATCACTTTGCTTTACTATGTAAGCTCAGAAGTGAAACTAGCTAGAGGAAGACTGTTTTATTTGAGCTCCTGGGTTTCTTTATTCACGCTGCCTATGACTAAGACACCGATTTTTATCACGGCACGAATTACGGAGCAGCTCTCTGAAGCACAGGCTCCCCACCCTGCATTTTTTGCTGTAGTACCCCTACACATCCAAAGCCTGCACCACTTCCATCTGTAGGAGAGCTGAACAGCTCAAGCAGTACCATGTTCTCTCCAAAGTGATGTGTGCTGCCACCCTCGTCTGATTGAAAGCAGCAACTTGGAAAGAGCAACATTTTTCTCCTTGTTATATTTATCCCGGGTCTTTTCTAGCAAAAATTGTTAAGAGAAGGAGGACAATCAGAGGAAGGGACCAATGAGAACATGTGAAGAGATTTTGAGCAAAGCTGACTGTTCACATTCAGGCAAGAGAATGTCACAGGTTTGACTCTGACTTTCAAATGGGAGAGCGTAATCTTGTTAGTCAGGAAGTCAGTCTCAAGTTCTCAGAACAAAACCAAAGTCTTAGGACAGCTGAAGAGTGGTTGAAATTATTAAAGTAAATAAATAAAACCAATTAATATAACGAGCAGAGCCGTATATACCTTCAGTACTAAAAGCAAAGCATAAAGCAAACCATTCTGGAGGTTGGCCTGTAAAGTTTATTCAGTGAAGCTTTCAAGAACAAGGAGCGTACCCCTAGAATCCCTGACAAATTCCCTCTCACGTATTACTCACTGAAAATTCCTTCCACACTTGCAACCACATACAAAATCTTTTCAAGTGCTTTCCAGTTCTACATGCTCAGAAGAGCCACTGTGCTTTATACCAGATAATGGCTACGCTGATGAACAAGCTGCAAACGAGCACACAGAAAGTCAAGTGCTTGGTAGACAGCTGTCATTTGCCTTCAGGAAACTACAACAACTCCGAAGAAATCCCCCAGTATTTTAGTTAAGCCTTTTGAAGGATGATTATGTTTTCTCCCTCCTGCCCAGATGCTTGGGATACTCGTAGCTTGCCACTGCAGCAGTTCTGAACTAGCTCCTTTCCCACTGTTGATCCCATCTGAAGACCACAGCATTAGGTCAATGTTTTCCTCAAAGTCCTCTCAATGTTTCACCACCATCGATCGGTCCTTTTCCTGCAAGCATCTCCGAGCACACTCTCCTCTCCTCCACCCAGTCTTCCACATTTTTGACTGTTTTCCTTTTCACCTTCTTCCATCTTTAGTTTGGGGTTTTGTTACTTTGAGGTTTTTTTTTGAAGGGAAGGGAAGGTTTGCCTTTGTTTAATGTATTTTCTGTACAGCTCTTCCCAAGGATACATATTGATATTGACCCAGAACTTTAGCCTTCTTCCCAAATTACTTCCTTTCTCAAATTCATAAATCTGTTTGCTTCTAAAGAACTTCTTTTGGTTATCAGGTTTGCCCAGTTAAAATTAGAATTTAAGGCATGACTAAGATCCAATCACAACACAGAAAGCAGCGTCTCTCTTGGAGATATTTTGAATACATATAGTCTGCACTGGCAGTAGAAATAACAACAAACAGTAGCGAGGAATCCAGCTGATCCCACGTGTGTATATATGCTAGAGAGCTACTCATATTTTGCTGATCTGATTAAATCTGAACATGAAGTTCTTTTCCCTGCAAGCTGTTATCATCGGCTCCCTTTTGGCAAGGGCCACAGGTCTATCTGTTTATAAGCAGTTTAGTTGTAGGCCAGCCCAGTTGTATCAGGAGAGAGATAAGAACAGTAAAATACTTACATTAATAGTTTGGGGAAATGATTATTAGATAAATCTTGCATGTAGATAAGAATAAACCAGAAGAACCTATCAAATCTTTCACTCGGTAACAAAACTCAGCTAGTGCTTTTTGCACAGGGACCTATGACAGCAGATCTTGAGTCCCTCTGCATCTCAATGTCATTTGGTCTTAACTTTAAACCAGAAAAGCTGTAACTCAGAGCTCAGCGTTCCCACACCAACATCAGACCTACGATAAGGGTGTGCACATAAAAATATAATAAAAACTAGTGACTTCAAGTCTTTTATCAACGAATGGGCCAAAGTTCTAAACAAAGAACTCTGAAAAGAAGTTGCAAAAGTCCTTACTCAAGTGCACAAATGTATGTGGGGAATAAAAAAACCAAACAACCTTTCAAAACTAAAGTGGCTTTGGATTCAAAACCGGTGAGAAATGCACCGTTAGCAGAACGTTTAGCAGCTCATTAATGTCAGTGTAGACCTCTTACTGTCTCACAACTCAAGGACAAATCAAAATTGAGAGAGCAAGTGCTGGAGGTCTCAAGCAAGCTATCTGGGAAATCTTCACTGGGCAAGATGATCACCAGTGCTCGTTTGAAAAATGACAGTTCAAAGCAGAAAAATAGTCTGGCTTAAAATTATTATTATTTTTTTAATCTCTCAAGGAGAAAAAGAAAACTGGAATTAAGCATGATGTAACAGGATTCACTTGAAGTGGTTTGGATCCCTTCATCATTTTGTTAGCCATCAGCTGGAACAGACCATGAAGAAGCTGCCTCCCTCCGAGCTCAGGCTCACATCCCATTTTCAAGGCAGTTTTTCCACAAGCCATTGCTGCAACAGACAGCTAATGAGGAGCATCAACATACAACTGCTGTATTCAAGCAGTGACCAACATTTCTATCAAAACACTATTCTACACAAGTTTCAGCTTTTTTTCCACAGAGAAAATGGGTTTTATTCTGCACCAAGTTTGTCTATTTTCAAGTAGATGGTACAGAAAGGTAGCAGTGACCTGTGGCACTGATGTTAACAGTTCCTAACTGGATATGGAAAACCCAAAGCAGTCATTTTGGGGTATCAGTGACTGTTCAAATGCTACTTTAACAGTCTTATGACTGGACAAGCATTTGTAACTTGCTTTTTATTCAATTTCTACGTAAGTTTTATTTTCAGAGAGTCTTTTGGCCCTTGCACTGCCCTGTGGATCTGACATGTCAGTGATGAACTGATGAGATAACGAGAGTCAGAGTTATTTGAGTATTCATGAATTACATTTCATCTCTTTTAAACCCAGAGATCACTCAGACTACTTAAAATTCAAGACTGAAATAAAAAGAACTTACGTGTTCTCCAAGTTTATCCAAGTTGTCCAAGAAATACTTTACAGATTCTCCCTAAAAACAAAGCAAATGGTTATTTAAATAAATGTCACACTCCATCCCAATAGTTTACATTCTGAAGTCCAGTTAATTTACCAAAGTCTCAATGTAAGTGCTGACAGCTTTAATCACTACCATTTTTTTCCCACACAGCTATCCTCAGAACACAACAGACACTTTATCTTGATGCCAGTTAATATTTAAGCTTAGAAGCATAGGTAAGTACATTTATAACAAGTTAAATTCTTTCCAGGTTTAGAACTGTTAAAGAAATCCTCCAGTGTTATCCAGAGGGAGCACCAATGAAGCAACTACACCTTTGTTATGAAAAAAATAGATTCAATTCTCCTAACCCTTTAAAGTCTGCACACAGAGGTGTTCAGGTACAGGATTAACCACTGGAGAGAAGTTCATTTGTAACTGGGCTGCTGTATGATTCCAGTCATAGTGGTTATTCCCCAGGGAACAGCAAATGACTTGCAGAATAGAGCATGAGAAACCACAATGGATGAAGCATTTTACTGCAGTTTCCCATCAGGGACCACGTTGGAGAAGAATTCCTTACTCTGGGAGTAAGGAAGAGAGCTCTGTGCCACTGTACTGCATGGCAGCACCAGCTGTCTTCCAGATTCAAGCCACCACTGCCCTTGCAAATACTAACTGTGGGTTTTAATTGCTCCAGTAATGCAGAGCTGAAGAACAGAGCCCAAACTACTGTCAACTCTCCAGAACTCTGTTAGGGTGCTGGGATGAAGGAAGAACTCTTACAAGGATGCTGCTGAACGTGAGCTGCAATAGGTGAGATGCTGACTGAATTTATGGCAAAGGCCAATAGTACCTTTTGGGGATTCTTGGCATCATCACAGAAGCAGAAAAGTTTCCTTTTGAAAGCTCTAGATTACCAAGCTGTAATTACTTACTTTAAATACAGAAAGGAAACTGTGTTTTCACTCTGCAGATGGAAAACTACAAATTCAGACTGTATTTTCTCGATGAGAAATTCAGGAAACATCCAAGGCTGGGGTGACTACATCTAAGTCAGATGAGTGAATTAGGAGAGAAGTCACACCCTGATAAGAACCTCCCCTCATTTGAATTTGAACTCTCCAAACTTATCTAGGAAGAATATCAAACCTCAATATTGAACTCTGTTATCTAAGCAGCAGTAAAGTAGGGGAGGGGAAATAACAGTCCAAAAAGGGTTCTGGCAGAAACACAAACCAGGTACCTTTGCAAGTTTTCCAGGTACTAAAAGAAGTTCCATAACACAAGTAGATACTGCACCTTTACGTGTGCAACTTGGACATCAACTTTTAATTAGGCAAGACTGGGGACTCTGGTTGAAACATGCCTCGTGCTTGACACACCTGCAGTGAAAGAGTCCAGTACAAATCTACTACCTTCTTTTGCCTTCTCTTTGGCTTAACATGACTTGATTTTTCTCTAGGCTGACAAACTGCAGCACTAACCATTTTAAAGCCTGGCAGTTCACAGCAGCAACTGCTTGCAATGACAGCAAGATTTTACACCTACATCTTTTCCATCACTTCAGAAATCCATTCTAGCCTCAATCCCATAAAGAAAGCTTACAGCGAAGAGCATTCCAATTTCACAGAAAAGATACACAACCTTGATGCACAAATCCATCAAGCTTCCTGAGTAACAGGATCAGAATTCAGGCCTTCCAAGTATTAAGACCACTGTATGCAGCTGAATATTAAGACAAAATAAAGTTTAACGCCAGACTTAATTTCTTTTTAAGGTCCTACTAGGAGCTGGCAACCCTCCCTCCCTCCCAGGACTACGTACAAACCAGCCCAACTTCAGACTCATTATGTGGAGGTATTTATTCTAAAATACCCAGACCTCAGAGGCTCTACATATGTGTGTTTGTGTGCATATATACATTTTAATCTTAGACAGCTCTTTTTTATCCTGCTTACGGCAATGCTTACTCCCTAAAGAAGCATTAACTCTGCAGGACTGGAACGGGTAACATGAGTTGCTACCTCTCCTTTAAGTCCCTGGGCTTACTGCTACTGCAAGGATTGAGCAGTTGGAGCAGACAAGTAATTCACAGCCTGTAAAGGTCATAAAATGCCCCCAGAAGCAGCTTCCCAAAAGAGGGGATTTCCTGAAAGCATAAATGCAAAACATACCAGCTTGCAGCAACAGCAACGCTCTAAAGCCACACATCCAACAGTGAAGTTGGGCCAGAACACGACTGGGAAAGCTGCTCAGCTTTCTGCACTGTCACATACCCAAGGTGACAGCAGACAAACATCAGGGTGGTCATTCTGAAACTCGAGAGGTTAAACTAAAAAACCAACCACTTAGGAGCATAATACAGTGAATAAAGCAGCCACATACCAGTTACCCTCCTTCACCTATCCAGATCAGTCAGTGGGTTCTTCCCTTATGAAAATCTGTTCAGACAACTAATACAACACACTGACCAAGTACCATCAGGATGACTCAACTCTGTATTTAAGGATAAAAGTTGTTCATTCATTGGCTTTTATCAATTTGCATGTCATCAAGAACTGACAACAGCTTCGAATTCTTATCTGCTCTTCCACCACATTCTGGACATCCCTCCAGATCACACAGCTATAAGCCAGCACCTTGACTAGTGCTAATTTCCTGCCTGACTTGGACATCTTCTCTTTAGCAGCTGAGCTCTTATAATGACAGATTCTCTGCAACAGCAAACTACCCCGGCCAACAGATTGTTATCAGAACGTGCTACTGCAGAACTGCTGAGTTCTGACCCATTTTAAACAAGCTTCAAAAAGGTGGCATTACAAAGCAGCCAAGCAAGACTTTCCATCCTTCTCCAAAGGAGCAAACCAATGGACTTTATACAATAATGGAAGAGAAACCCATGGAAAAACCAACCACACGACCACCATGGCAGGACTATGACAGCAACTGTTAAGTGGGTAAGAAAATGATACCCTCACAACCCTGTATGACAATAGCTCCAGAGCCACCTCCTGTGTTAGGCTACTTTTTCTTGGTATTAGATACAGAACTAGATCTCAGTCTATGAACTGATGACAGTGGCTATATTTAAACAACTGCATTCAACAGACAGTTGTCACATTCTAAAATTTCCCTTTAGACCAACTGTAAACTCTTTGGTTTACCCAAGATGACTAGAGAAAAAAAAAGCAGCTGGGTTTCCCCACTCTGCCTCACTAACTCCAGGGTGGCTCACTGAGCCCAGCCCATGCCATGTGGCCACTGCTGCAGTCAATCTGCTGCTGTCATGCCACAGAGGAGCCCACGCCAAGGACAAAATCAATGTGAGACTGAGAAACTGCAGGATCTGTTCCCATTAAGAAACTCCAGTAGTCCTCTATTACATTCCCATTGTCTTCATACCCATGTTCTGTGAGCACATATGATAGAAATTTAAAGATCTAGTTAAAAAAAAAAAAACCAACCAAAACTGATAAGAAGCTCTTCAAGTGAATTTTTGTGGTGTTTTGGGTTTTCTTCCTTTGTGTTTTTTTTGTTTTTTTTTTTTTTTTTTTTTTTTTAATTGATGTGAACCATTTCAAGGCAATTTTACAACTGAGCAGCTCTTAACTGCAAAATCCTTAAC
>JANHGN010025935.1:15201-48955 GCA_024605025.1 Megaceryle maxima
AAGACACTTTTTCCTGTACATTTTATATATTGTTTTTACACTGTCCTGTATATTTTTCTTCTCTATCTGCCTTTATTCTTCCAATACTTGTAACTTCATTCTATATTTATATACTTATACCAGTCCTTCAAGGTATGGTTTAGGGCTGGAATGGGGCAATTTCAGGTAGAAGTGAAGCACACAGTACAGCTAAAATTCCATGTTTTGCATATATTCTGTGTGAAACCTGCACATGTGTAGTTTTGTTTTTACATATTCAATCGAAGCTTGAAAAGTCAAAACCTGGACTAGGATCTTTTTAAATGAAACGTAGGACATATCTGATAGTTTTAATTTGCTAGATTATATGATCCTGCTCTGTCAGGGGGATTGGACTCAAAGATCTCCAAGGTCCCTTCCAACCCTGTGATCCTGTGAATTTAAGACTCATTTGTAAAGTGGCTGGCAGCCACTAAACCCCTGTAAGTTCAGTTAAGTCAGCCATCAGGAGCTGTAGTTGCATCTAACATTCTTGAAGCAGGGCACACCTCTTCCTGCAGACGTCGCAATGAACTCCCATTGCTCCATGGTGCAGGATGTCCTCAAAAAGCTGAGCAGTGGACAGAAAAGATGCATTGACTTTAACACACAAAAGCAGCCTTGTACTACTGTAGCTTGTAGTAAAGTGTTTAATAGTACAGTATTAGAAACAATAGTCTATTAGAAAAGCTCAAAATGCAAACACCGTATATGTTGCACTTGTTACATTTTCAGTGGTAATTTGGACACTGAAGGATTTCTAAAGGATTCAGCAGAGATACAAACAACAGAGAACCTGATTTTTGTCAGTTTAGAACCAGAGATGTGCAGGTGTTTCTCAAGAGGAAAAAGGAAAACACTGATAGAATATGATTTACTAATTTGGTACTAAACACACTAGATGTACAGTGCTAATGTGCTCCAAGTGTTACCTTCAAAATAAGGAGTGACCAGTAGTGCAGGCTGAAACTTGCATCATTTGGTTTAATTTTATTTAGCATTAAGTCATAGCCTTTGAGAAGTTCAGGGTGATTCATCAGGCTGGATGTGTTTTACTGTCTAGTTCTGAAAGGTGTGTTTTACTGATGTTCATTTGATGTACCAGCAATGACACCAGTAGTTGAAGCATTCAAATCACAAGTTTAATGGGCTTGGGCAGGATGGGAAGTGAATCTAGTTTGAAGAACAGCTGAGGTTACTCATCCATCCATCAGAGGGCTTGGTCTGGTCTCAGCTAGTCAGCATGTTGGTCTAATTGGTTTACCTATGTACCCCAAGTGATGCACAGCAGCAGGATAAGCACAGAAAAGGTCCAAGAACATGTATACTCTGAACTAGAACCAGTTCATATGCATTGTTTGGATCATTTTTTTCTAAATGATGTCATCTTTGCTTTGTTGAAGTTATAAAATTTGCAAACCTGAGAGTTTAAAAGAATTGTACTAGCCTTTTTGTGGATACAAACTGTTCATAGTCACAGGTTGCTAGCTGATGGCAGCTTTCCATTAGTACCAGACTCCTGCATGGACTCCAGAAAGGTCAAAGTAATAACCTAACTTCCAATGAAAATTAAAATCATTATTAAGATACTCATTACATTGACAGGAGGATAAAATAAGTCTGGGTTGGTTTTTTGTTTTGTTTTGTTTTAGAGTAGCCTTTAGGGAAGGATAGTTTGCCCTTCTTAAATGCAGATCCTAGATCGCTACCACTTCCCCAGCTGTAAAGGTCTATGATTAGTTATCTGTCTTCTGATTTCTTTCATAAATCCAAAAGTCCACTTCTCCAGTGTGATAGTCATGTAAGAAAGTAAGTCAGTCATAAGTTCTTGAAGAAAACAACTGAGATCTATAGGGACAAGAAAAAATTCTGTTCTTGGGGAACATTATCAAAGAGTAAAACCAGAAAAGATTAAAGAGTTAGATGAGAACAAAAACACTGATTCAAACTAAACAGTTTTTTTTTTTCCCCTAATTATTTTCTGCAGTGTTTTTAAGGGGCTATTTTTCAAAAAAAGGGGTTAAATTGACTACATTTCTGGATATATTTTTTTATCGTAAAATAAATACCACCATTAGTGACTGATAACTGCAATTCAATGATCCATATTAGGATGTGTATGAGCAGGCAGTGATGTACTTTTTGTATGCTAGAAAGCATTAATTGCCTTATCTATCATCAGTTTTCAAATAGATATGCTGTTGCACCCCATTGCTATGACATTAATATTTGTTACCAATGATGTTCTGTTGCTAATGTTCAGCTGATAATTTGTTTTGCAGGGATTCCAAATTTGACTTCAGTTGGCTAAGAAACATTGCTCAGATCTCCTTCTCCTCAATCTCCAGATGTGCTGAGAAAATGAGGAAGGAAATGGATCTGCCCATTTAACAGTTACAGACCCTTGTGGTGTGCAGGTAGGGCTGAAAGTCAGCATCTCCCTTCACTGGCAGGCAGATACAAACTTCAACATCAGCTAACATTTTGACTGTATCAATCTCAGAAGTATCATAATTTTTTTTAGAAAAATCAGAGCAGGGATAACCTCAATTAACAATGTAGAGTCTGTAACTAAAGAGAACTGGGCTTTCCTGGAGTTCATTTAGACAAATGACTGCTGCAGGGGATAAGTCTCAGGACTTAATTCTTCCAGAACTCAATTTATTTTTCTAAAAATTTCTTTACCTTTGATCTTGCTTCATGTGTTCTTCATAGGTAAAATTATCCATTCACTTGCATAAAAAAGTACCCATAAACCACTCTTTAAAAACTCTGTAAGTTAAGGAAGAATGAGGGCAACATTTTTGTTTTCCTCTTTCAGTCTTTAAGAGGTATAAAATTCCTGGCTAATGATAGCAGATATATGTCTCAAAAATATTTTTCAAAAAGAATACTGCTCAACACAGATCAGAATTCAGTAAACATACCATACTGTTGATATTGAGAGATGCTGAGATATGACAGGTTCTTTAAGTCTCTGAAAAGTAGGGCCCATATTCCTAAAAACATCTCTACTTGCAAAGTCCTTTTCCCATGCAAAATGACTTGAATTGTTTTCCTGCCTTTCCTTTTTTTTTTTTTTTTCTGTAAAGTAATTGCTATTTACACTTGTTACCAGGCCACTAACATTAGGAAATCAACTAATTATGCATGCACAATCATCGAATGGTGCACCAATGAGAATGCTCATACATGCTGAATGAAGCAATAATGGGGAGAATACAGCTCTGTAATTTGAAAGGCAGTTGTAGTGTTAAAGATTTATCAACTAGCTAAGGACACTATAGTCCATGTTATAAAATGCTACAGAAAGAAAAAAGAAAGCATGACCAAAAAATAAAGGTATTAGTATTTAAAAATGAGATTTCTGGATATAAAATCATATTAATGAAAACTGTAATAGGTAAATTATTTTCAAATATTTTATTTAGAGAACTATGAACTATTGTCTAATAATGCCCTTTACATACTTGCATCTATAGAAAGCTAGTGGAGTGAGAGCAAAGAGATGTAGCAATAAAAGAACTTTCCATCAGAAATGGTTTATCTACAAAAGTAAACCAAACACAAGTAATAAACCAAAGAGAGCATTACATAACTATTTACCCTATCAAATCGAAGTTCTGTGTCAGAATTTGGTGTTTAGGGTTGATTTGTGAGTGTAGGAAAATACAGTATGCAGTCAGTGTACAGAGCATGACACCTTTTCATTTCTGTCTAGAGAACTGTCGGTACAATGTAAACTGAGAGTTTCTAATGATATCCTCAGACTAACAGATCAGAAGTCATTGAGCCGGGAGTGGGGGAAGCTATACTAGTTTTCTACATGTTTGGCAGCCACTAGCTTTTTACAGGCTGCCATATATGCGTTTAATAACATCAGCCTCTTCCTTGTCCAGGATGCCCTTGTCCACATAAGCATCAGCTTGCTGATCAATGAAATCTCTCAGCTTTGAAAGATCATAGTCTGAAAAATAAGAATTCATTTGCACAATGAGTCATTACCATTATATTGCATCACCTAAGAAACAATGCCATTGTAAAGTTTATCCAACAAATGCACTTTATCCCACACAAGGAGAATTCCCTAAAAGTGTAATTTGCAAAAGTAATTTGAAAAAGCCTAAACCCCTCTGCTGTCTTTCTACATATCGTAGTGCTTTTAGTATTCGAGAGGAATACTCATCTCTTGCTCTTGACTGATTGCTGACAAATGTGAAAGTAAGAATATTTTCTGGTCCAGAGATTTGATGTTCTCATCTGTGTGGCAGCAGCTGTTGTTAAAACCCTATTATTTTCATAACTGTAATGGATGCAAAAGAAAGTAAAATGACTGTTTCCTATTGAAATCCCAGTAAAATTCCCACCTGCTACAAATACCTGTAGTGAAAATTCAAGAAAGCAACTTTGTGAAAATAAAATTAAATAATATAATTATTTACCTCAATACAGAATATAATATCCTGACATGAAAAGTACTGCAGTAAGTAGTCTTTATGACAGAGTTAGTGTCAAAGTAGTCTTCAACAATCTTTGTATGTCAGCTGCAATACAGGGCTGAAAGACCCTTTCTCCTTTTCTGATAGAAGGTTGCATCTATGCAGCATGGTTCACACCATGTGCATTAAACAGACTTTTCCTATGCTGGAAAACATCATTATTTTCCATGAAAAGAATTCTACTGTAGAGAAATCTTTCAAATAACTTAAAAAGGTAACCTACTGTGTAGTCGTAACTCTGTCAACAGATTCAGTATATTCATACATAAACACAAATTTCAGTTACATTATTTACTGCACAAAATGTAAAGCTTAATTTGTTAAAATCACAAATGAGTAGTCTGGAAAACATCAGTGTCTTAAGTGTTCATACTAAATTAAATAAATTAGTATCTTTCACAACAACAGATACATCCTGAATTTTTCATTATAAATGACTTATTCCAAAGACAGAACCTTCAGAATATATCAATACTGAGTCTGCAATGTAGTCCAATGTATATCGTGATACAGCAATAAGTGGAAGGACCTTCTTTCAAACTGTACATTCTTAACAAAACAGACAATAATGACTTTCTGTCTTTTTATGGTTGAGTGACCAAAACTGGCTAGAAATAGAAAGACATTAAGAAGCAAATTAATGCTTGCAATCATTTTTAAAACAGTGTAAGGCAATTTCAAGTAAGTAATACAGAAAATTGATATTAAAAACTCCCCACTCCTGCAGAGGTGTCCTCTCCATATCTGAGTTAATAGGAAATCTGCCATTTGCTGTATTGAGGCCAGAATTTCATGTCTGGTATGTTACTGGCATTATTTAAGAGAATGTAACCTGCTTGTCTCTCCATCCTACCTGAGTAATAGGGACAAATAGCACCTAGCAATTGAATACTAAGGTTGTGAGATTTCGTTTGTGTTGAGAGAGTGTCTCCAGTCAAAGATACCATGGAATGGAAACAAATTGGTGAACAAATACTAAATTAATATCCACATTATTCACACTAAAATTCCTGGGTTTATTTTTCTTCTAGAATACTACATACAAGTCTATGATCATTATGTAGATATGTGAAGGTTTAATCACTAAACATTATGTAGGAGATTACAACCATTAGGATATTACCCAATTCTGGCTAATTTTTATATCTCATGTCAATTTAATTTGATATTTTTCCCCTAGAAACTGATAACTGTTAATATCTAATGCTTATTTACAACCTATTAATTTGGACAAGTAATTAGAAAAATCCTCTTTGGTTTATATTCACAACAGCTGCAGCATTACATTGAGCTATGATACTGCTAAATGAAGTGAGGTCTTATTTGCATATTAAAATCAAGCCATTTGCCATTGCAACTAATTCTAGAATTTCCTTTCATTTCTAAATGGCTACTGTTAGTGTTACGAAACCATAAACTACCTAAGTATTTTGTGAAAAATCCAAACATGCTATTTGAATATATTAGTTAAATGACTCACAGTTACGTTCTTTGAAGGCTAAATGCAATAGAATACCCAGTAGCTGACGTCTGCTTCTGGGAGTGAGATCACTAAAGGTGGAGCCAGGTCTGGGAGATGTCAAGGACAGGCCCAAAGAGGCAATAGGTTGTTTATATGCAAAACAAACTTTGGACACAAAAGCCAATCAGGCCACTATCTAGGCTTCTGACATGTTTCTCTTTAAATGATCCAGACCACTCAGGTTTACTTGCCATCCTTAATAGGCATTTGATATTTATAAACTGGGAAAATGCAAATTAACATTTCCAGAGTCATTAGTCATTGAACAAGTAATAATTTCTACTGAAACCCATACAGAGTTAAGGATCTACAAACATTTGCCTGAAAAAAACCTGAAACCTCTTCACTTGAAGTGAGTAAAACAATCCATGAATAGGAGTAGGAAAGACTGGCCATTTTAATACACAAATGACTTTGTGAATCACTTTTCCGCTAGCAACCAGATGCTAGCTGGAAGTGGAGAAATGATTGATGAACACATCAATACCACCTAATCTTCCACTGGAGAAACACAGTGCAATGCTTTCACAGTTAGCTAGCTTACCCTGACTGCACTCCCTTTAACATCATCCCAAGAGAACTGAATTAGCATTTTACAAAAATAAAAAGTATGGAAAGGCACAATAAAGATAATGTATCAGAAGACTAAGAATACTATTCTAATTTTGTCATAGCTTACGCTCACTTTAAGGCCTGCTTCCATTGCCAGAGGACAATAAAGATATCTTAATGCAAATTAAAATCCATCTACGCAGAAAGCATACATCTTAATGCATTCACAGGCAGATAAAATGCTATTGATCTGCAGTCACAGCCATTTTCAGACTGCAGCAGTGCAGAGGAAAGGTTACTATGAGGAGGAGTGAGAGGCTACCCAGCCAGCATGTGTGATACAGAGAAATAATCACATGACTGAGATCTAATTGCTATAATGGGTACATTATAAATAGAAACATTTATTGGAGTTGGCTGGAAAACTCTTGAGCAAATATGTATGCCTGCTGCTAATTGCCATTGATGCCATTGTGTGGAAATTATCTTAGAGATGAAAAAAAAAAAAAATTAAAGTCCTTCCTATTACAGACTTTCTTTATAGGAAAGTCAATGTGTTGGGCTGCAGACATGCACTGATCTCTGAAATGTAATTCACATCACTTCCACTCACAGAGAGGGTAGCTAGATTACCTAAAGCTAATCTCATCCCAGATCCCCCTCTGCTTGGCTGGTGCAAGAACGATCCTTCTGGATAGGTGCCAGTCATAGCCCAGGGATGGATACCTTGCCTAGGAACCTGCCACTTACAGACCGGGTGATAGCAGAAGACCCAGCAATGGCAGAGAGGAAGGATAGGAGGCTGGTTTTATGTAAGACCTCAAGAGTAAAATTTATATGGATAAATAAAGACCTGTGAAAAATAAGACAGAAATCCTGCTTCTGTTAGGTCCCTTCCTCCAGCTCTCATACAGCCCTGCCTTGAAGGAAGGGTCAAGAAGCTGGTGAGCATACCCTGTGCACAGCTACCTCAGTCACTGCTCCCCTTCTACACAGCTTTGTGTGTGAGACCTATAAGTAACTAGAGTTGATTTCAGCTGTAATCCAATATATTACAATGCTAGTGACATAAGTTTGTATTCTAAATATTTATGGCTATGAAACAAAACTGCTGTTTATGCTGGCATGCAGTGCTAGCCAGATGCACTGAGCTTTTCTAGACAGATCCAGACATTTAAAATACATTTACTTCATGTATAAAAGCATAATTAAAAGATATGTTGAACTAAGAAATGGAGCACTAGACAAAACTGTTACCTGGTGACAGACAGGCCACTGTGACTATCTGGACAGCACGACTAACTTCTAGATGGTTAGTCATGGTGCATTTTGTGGCCAATGGGTGTTCAAGCTAGTTTTCATGAGTTTGCCTTAGTTTACTATTTTCATCTGTTGATTTTTTACATGTCCTGTCTTATTTAACTTTTAACACCACTATCACTATAATCTAGCCAAGCACTGCTTCGCATTACTGCTATTTAACTTGTAACATAATGCTGTTATACAATGCAACTTAAATTACATGCTTTGTAATGTAGAGGGTGCCCACCCCAATGTCAAGGCTTTTTACCTCATACCTTCTTTGTTACCTTGTTTGTTGTGTTTTTTTAGCCATTCTATGTTCTTCCTGATTGCTTCCAAATATGCCTCAGCTTTACCTAGAGGAAGGGATGAGAAAGAAATCAGGCACTTACATCAATGATCGATGCAGTTTTCCTAACTGGGTGAAGTTGCCCACAACAAAGGCAGATTAAAACTATTCTTAGTTTCTGTTTAAAAGCTTGAGTCCTGTCAACCTTAGTCAGGCAAAATTCCCACAGATGAATAGCAGGTTTTGTCTGTGCAAGATTAGTCATCCACAAACTTAGCATCACATCTTTTTTGATCTGTAGACGTAACTTTTGGTGGCATGCATAGATACTACATATGTGAATTAAAGGCAACCAGTAGCTTTTTGATCATAATTGTTCAGCGAAGATGAAACCACTAAGACAGCACGGAATGACTTAAATAAGACTGATAGCTTTGACTATCTGATCATACACAAAGTATTAGAAAATGCCTCCACAAAGTAGTACTAACAGCATATGGCAAATCTAAGATGGTGATATTTTGGGAAGACAAGTTGAAATACAGCTACTTATATTTACTGAGAAAAATGATTTATTAAAATTATTGTGATAACTCCCTGTTAAAGCTGAAATTTTAAAGTGGTGCTTATTTTTGGACCAGAAAGCACAAAGGATAGAATTAGTTCAAGGATTATCTAATAAGGCCCCTAAGGAAATATTCCAGCTAATGGATTTTGAATTCTTGACTGGAGCTTTATTGATGTAATAATGTTCTTACATTTGTCAGGAAAAAAAAAAAATCGAGTGTGATCATCATGTAAAAGGCTACTACTGCCAACTATTCATGTTTGGTCCCATAGTAAGTGCATACAGTGTTAGATATACTGTAATTTTTGAGCTGGGAGTGAAGAGTTATCTTTGTAGTATGTTACTCTGTGAAAGAGCAAAGGGTATTGCATGATGAGACAAAGAACTAAAGACTGATCCAATTTAAACTTCCAAAAATCTCAACATTTTTCTGAAGATAAAGGAAAATAATCTGAACCAAACTGAACAGATAAATCTTCAATAGACAAGCAAAATATGTTATTTATCACTTCCCATGGCTAGTGAGACAATTCTTCTGTGAAATTAGACAGCCATCTTGAGCTATATCCTTCTTCTGTGGAATAATAACTACTGCTGGAAAAAATGCCACCTTCTCTCTGTGACTGGCTAATAATTTATACACGTCTGTGATGCCCACAGGACTGAGACAGGTGACCAATGAACTACAACCTACTGTAGCCTTGATTACTTCAATTTATTACTGAGCATGTTGCAGTGAAAACACATATGTCCAAAAAAAGCATGCACATAAAACAGCATCAGTGCAAAATAGATTATAAACAGTATTTTTAACCAACTGGCTACAAAACATAGGTGCTTATGCTGGATCCTTAGTAACATGAAGCCACTGAAAAGTTTCTTCATCAACAAACATCCCCCTTCAAAAGTTCAGCACTGTAAGGGGGCACACTGTCCTCTGCAGATTTGCTTTGAGATACAGCAGCTGATTTGCACCCCGTGGACAGAGCGACTTCAGCTAGTACAGTCTAATGTAGCATAGCTTGCGGCTTTATGTGTCATGCTGAGGCAACTAGGGTAATAAAAGTACTACTGTGCTAAGTTCGATTGAGACACTAAGTTACTTAGGTTTTCAGAGTTCCGTAAAACAGGTTAATTGCTGTTGACCCTTAACCTCTGGCAGTGAATAATGCAAATTGTTTCACTTTGCAGAACTTCTCAGTACCCTTCAGTACCAACTTGTTTTAACGCAAACAAGAGAAATCAATGGGCACACTCAGAATATTGAATATCCTGATGATCTGATTGCACTGGAAAGACACAGATGAAAAGAAGCAAAACCTCTCTGCACTACTGTGTCAAAATGCATTTCATACTGCTCTCAAAAGGGGCTATGAATTCTGTGAAAGAAGGGATATAGTTTCATATACTTGAAAGTAAGCTAATAAGCGCTCTTCTGAATCAAGCTGTTGTGTGCTGACTCCCAGTAACTATAAAATGAAGATATTTATGCTAACACAATGGATAAACAATACCAAAGATAACAAAAGATTTCAATCATTTAGAGCATACGTATGTAGCCATAGCAATAGCTAATTTGTACCTCTGGGCTTTTCATTGTTTCCTGCTGCATTTTGTTCTTCATTTTTTGTAGAATCCTTTGAAATTTCATATTCCTTTTCCATTTTAGCTGCTTCTTCCTTTGTACTGTCTGCTTCTTCACTACTTTTGTCTAAAGAAATAACAGTAAGCAAATTTGTATTAAGTGTGTGAAAAGCACTTCTAAATCACATCAATACAATCTTTAGGAAGTAAAACATTTTGACTGATGATTGAGGAAGAGCCACATTAGTCTGTCTTGAAGTAGTTTCTAAAAATCATCTCTCCCCTAGACCTCTGGAATCAGGAACACCTGTTTCTGCTCTTAAAAAATCATGACTAAAATGCAATAGTACGTAGTTCATAAAGGCATGTTGCTTTGTGAAGAGAAAAATTATAAGAAATCTGCATTCACTAAATCCAAAGTTGACAATGAATGATTTTTTAATTATTATTTAAGTCTTAAAAAGTATTGATACAGCTTGCTTTTGTATATGTGTAATGCCTCGACTCCACTGAAGACAGTGAACATACTTCTCAAAGATTGGACAAGTAAGTAAAAATTCTTCTCTTGTCTGTTTAGACATCCAAGCTGTGGCTACAGGTTCTCAAGGGACTGTATCTTTAATGAGCAATCTGTCTTCTAAAGCAATTAGCATGCTTTTAACTGAATAGGTTAAAAAAAATGCATTATTGCAAGAGAAAAAAAAATGTATAATAAGTACCTGCTGGTAGCTTTGTTATGGTTTTAGTGGAAGGGTTCTCAAGCTGCTTCTTTGTCTGCTCAGCTATCATTGTATCTAAGTTTTCTAGAAATAAAGGCAAAACAAAACCAAACCCCAGTTATTCTTCAACAAATATGACACAGAATCTATGCTATATTCTCTGCAACATCTCTCCGAACGATAAGTAGAAATCTAAAAGAACAGTCTTCATCCTTGCCTATGAAGAATGCAGAGCCAACACTAAAAGAACAAACAAATAGCTCCATGGAGTTTTAACCAATCTTATAAAAAAAAATTTAAAAATTAAATCATGACAACTGGTGTACCAAATAAAGCCAATATCCATAATGGCAGTAATGTGTGCATATACATTCTTATTATTTAAGTCACGTAAGTCACAAAATATAGATAACTGAATCTGTAGCAATTTAACCTGATGAAAGCAATGAAAGGGTTTAATTAACTTTACAAAGTATACAAGACTATGAAATACTTGCTTTGTCCTGGTGGGAAAATATTATTCCAAACTGCTGATCTGTCTAGATTTTATATGGCTTCATTGGAAAAAGAGTCTAATAAAAGTTAAAAAATTATATTTTGATAACATAAATATGTAAAATGAACTGATTAAAACAAATATTTTTTAAAGTTGCTAAAGTCAAGCCTTTACCTGAAAACCCAGTAGACAGCTTTGGCCATGTGTACAGCTCTCTAAGCCCAGAAAATGTTTTTCTATGCACATTTCAGGGCTGAACTCATCTAATTTGAAAATAAAACCACCTTTTCATCAAAATGGATGTTTCAAATACAAACATTGTATGCTTATGTGGAAAAAAATGCCAGTCCTTATGATACAATACTTAACAGATATTCATAAATACAGATCATCATACAGTCTGCCAATTTTCATCAGGGATATTATGGACATGGTGTAGAATTTTCTTTCCCTTTATCAGCTTTTTTTTAACAGTTCAGTTAAACATGGATCCAAAAATGATAGATGTCAGGTAGTTGGTGGAGTATTTTTGAGAGACTTGGCTTTGAATTATCAATATTCCCTTTATATAAACTACTAAAATATTCAGGCTGAGATGTGTATAGAATAGGTATTATAGGGCAAGTAAATACATTTGATTGTATTTTCTGTGTAAGGCCAACATTTTATCCAGCATCCTGGAGCATCTTTCTCCCTCAGAAAGATACTCAGCACTGAAACCTAAAGATCAGTTTTCCAGCAAGCACATTCCTCTTCATGGCAGATAACCATAAGCAATTCTCCCTACCATATGATGAGAAATCACATAATCCTGTCTGCCTGAGTCTTCTATATTTTGTTATTTATATAAATTAAAATGTAAGCAGTTTTTGTTGGCACCCTGCCTGATTACATCCTGTCAATTCTACATCACATTAGAGGATTTTTTGTGAAAAATATTTTCATTTGGTGCATTTAATATGATTTCTGACCTTGTCATATGCCCTATGGTCTGGAGTGGCTTACAAGGTGGATTAGATATACTGATGAATAAAAAAACCAAGCTAGAATTATAGTGGTGGTATTGATGCCTCACTAATCACTTGATCCAAAGCTTATTGAAAGGACTGTAAACCGTCTTTTCAACTGAGCTTAAGATACTATTTTTTATCCTGAATTAGTACCATACCAGTATTCCAGCAGGAATATAAGGATTTCTCTGATGCAAGAGTCACCATTTTTAGGCTAAGATTATACAGCTAAGAACTTAAAACCCTTTGTAAATTCATGTGAATAGTTTATTCTCCTTCACCAATTCATGCAAATGCAAAAGTGTCACTGATTGTAGAGATTAATCCATCAAAATTTATTAAATTAGTCTTAATTTTAAGAGTAAACATAGAATTTTAAAATCAAAAGGAGCATTTAAATGTTTAAAATACCACACATATGTAAGTGTATTGATTCATAAGTGCCTTTTGCGTTCTGTCTTAAAAGTGTCTGCATTTAGGCACTGCTGCAGTAAGCTTGTACTAGCAGAAAACAAAAAAACTCTACCACAAGATGGATTTATAACCTGCTTAGACATCTTTAGATTTAAATGTCTGCACACTGATAATACTTCCAAATGTTTTTGTTATACTGATAGACTGTAATGTTTAAAAGTTGTATCCATACACAGCATGTTCTACTGAAGGCAACAGGACTTACACTCCTTCATTACTCAGTTAGTTCTGTAAATCTCATCAGGAATTCTACAGGTCCTCTGAATCTTTTGATATGACTAATCATTTAATTTTACTTCACTATATGAATAATAAATATTTCTTACTACTTTGTTAAGTACAGTAACTTTGTAATACAGATTGTTTTCCATATGCACTGAAAAGCTATCTGTATATGGAGTAAAATACAGTAGTGTTGACCACTAATGAGCTGAGCTTTGCCACTAAAGCCAGACTGAATATGATAGCAATCATATTAATTTTCAAAGCTTTATTTTGTATGTATAAAGGTATGGACAAGTTTATATTAAAGGCCTTTTAATAAGGACTACATTTTACAGGAAAAATATTGAAGCTATCTTGCTAGCTGGATGGCACATCAATACGAATCTCAAGGTTTCATAAGCAGTTGTATTTTCTGCATGACAAAGAGAAGCTAACTATGTAAGCCTGTTCATGTTTATGGAGATCAGCTGTTGTACCTACATATATATCATAGAGAGAATATTACTGGAGAATGACATTTTTCTTCAACAGGATTTATTGCCCTTTTTTTCCCGTTCAGAATGAATGTCTTTAACAGCTGGTATCATTTCAAAACATGTTTGCTCTTGTCATATGTGGCTAGGCCAGAGCTGAACAATGTTTGCTCTGAGTTACACTGATGGAGTGAGTCATCTTCTCAACTGAGAAGTGCGTGGCCAGCAGCTAAGCAACTGCATGTCATATTTGGAGGTCTAACAAGACTTGATTACTTTCCCAGTATCGTTTCCTCAGCAACATAATATTTAGAGAGGAAGAGTTTAGAAAGGTACTGACCTTTCCACAGAGCTGGCCACTTACTTCAAATGGCACTAATTAAAACAACAGAACAATAACTACTGAACTAATGGAAATGACCTATGTTGTTAAAATAGGTTACTCCTCTGGCGGCCGGCTTTCTGCAGAGCAGTATAATCTTATCACTTGAACCAGACACCAGGAGTCAGAAGATCTGCTTTCTACCTTGCCTCACTTTCTAACTTGCTCTTTTGTCTGGGATGACTCACTGAAGAAATCATGCTGCAGGATGGCTCCTATTTTGAGCAGGCATTCTGAGATGTCCTAGGCTCAGTTTCCACAGGCACTACAAACAGATAGATCCTATTAATTGCATCTGAAAACGCAAATTCCCAGCACTTTTGAGACTCTGAAGTCCTTCAAGTTGGTCATCTGAAAATCTGAATCACATCAAAGCAGAATGCTTATCTTTACTCTGGGAGAATGCACTATGGTAACACCCTTTAAAGCCATGGAAAAAGCTACTATGTGAAAAAATATTACAAATTAAATTATTTTGTTCTTATTAGGCAGAAACTAACACGCTTATCTGACTATTTAATGGAAGTGGTAATGGAAGCCTGAAATGGACCCTTCTCTATAGACAGGCAGATCACAGTGTTATCTGGATTCTTGCATGTTTTCCTGCAAAGGATTTTTTCATCTGCATGATTGTCTTGCACCCTGGAGGCAGTTTCACATTCTATCCTCATCAAATTGACTGAAGCTGAGATTTCATGTCATTAAACTTCTTCATAAAGATCTGCTTTGCTGTTCTGTTTTCATATAGCATAGAAAGGCTGTGTTTATTAAAGGAGAGAAAGGGATGATCATGGTACACGAAATAAATCTTAATGATCGCTAAAAAATTAGTTTACTTAATGAGTTCATACATTACAGCATCTTCAGCTAGAAAGCTTTGTGCTGACTGCTTGTATGAGATGCACATAATTCAGGCATTAAAAAAGCACAGTTCTCTCAGAGCTCTTCTGTCTCCTGCAGTAGATGATCCTTAAGTGTCTGTAAAGCCTTTTTCCATCTGTGACAAAACTCAGAACATCTTAGCATTTATGTGTGACTATTCTGCAGGGAATAGCATACCTGATTGATTCTTTGGCCAAGTTCTCCTTGTAGTTTACAGAAGTGTAGGTCTAAGAACTGTTGATATCCACTGGTTTTTCACCAATATAGCCAAAAGCAGAGTTTTACATTTGGTCAGTTTGTGTGTATTGTGCATGTGTCAAGTAAACAACTCACACTGCAACAAGAGAAGTCCCTCCATTGTGCAGTTCCAGATGGGTCTCAGCCTTGCAAATCTGTCCCTTTCTAATTCCCTGCCTTACATGTCAAGATATGGCATTTTCTTTTTGAATCTTCCCGTTTGACTGATTTGTCATGACGGTGTGTCTGAAGCCTAATGAGGAATGACAGATCAGGTTACAAGCCCCAGGTAGTGGCATCACATGTAAATGGATTACAGGCAAGGTGGTCAGAATGTTTCGAAACAGAAACAGCAGCGCTATCACTTGGCAATCAGATTAAAAGCAACTCAAAAAGTAAAACACAATTAAATAGATGTGTTTTGAGGTGAACAAAGCTCTGACCAAGTCTCCTTAATTATATTTCTTAAATTCCCTACCTCACAGAGTGTTTTTCAGATTCATCCTTTCAATATTCTACGGTCATTTTCTTTGCATTACTCCGGATCTCCTAGAGCTGTGTGGTGCAGGCCTTGCCTCATCCTTTCCCACTCTCAGGCTGTTACATGGCCTGTGCACCCTTTTGAAGTATTTTGACAGCATATACTTTACAAGCCTGACGGTTTGGGGCTGAAGCAGCACAAAGCTGCCTCTACTGCAGCAGGGGGATGGAGAGTAGTTTTGAAAGTTCAGTGACATCCTTTTTACCCCCACCCACATCATCATCTTAAATGATAACTTATGGTCTCTGCTCAGCTATCAACAGAGAAAGTAAATTCAGAAAGTAAGGGGGGTTTATGCAGCTATCAAATACACTGAGAAAAAACCCAAAAGCATTGCTCTCCTTTCTTTAGAAACACAAACCACTTGGTAGGATGCAAAGCCTAGATTTTCAGGAGCTAACCAATATACTCATAAGGAGACACTATGAGGAGACAGAAATGTCTTAAACGTATCCAGTTGGGAAAGCATAAAGGAGGCAGGGGAGGGAAATGGAAGAGGTGGCAATATATTTGCAAGAAAGAGCTTCAGGGTTAAGGGATAGAGACAAGCAAAGGAATTAACAGGTTTTTTAAGAACTGTGGTAGACTGTCATAGACTTTTCACATCACAGGATCCCATGTTTTTGTCTTATGCTGTGACAGTCTGAATGGGGGAAAACAGGACATAAGATCTAAGCAAGCAGTGGGGGCAAAAAAACATTAATGCGTTTGTGCAAATGCAGAAGGAGCATGGATGAGGCATGGTATGAGGCTACAGAAAGAAAAGCTATAAAGTTGCAGTGGGGTCTGTTCCAGTCTCATCTGTGACCTTTGCACACTCTCTGTCCCCACATCCTTTTATTTCCATCTTGGTTTTACCTATTCTCATATACTTTATACCATCACTGCTGCTCCTCAGTATTTAGCCCACTGCTCCCATCTGAGGTGCCCCCGATTTCTACTTTTCAGATATGTGAGAGTCCTTGATCTTTCTAAGAACAGTAGTGGCATCGGTGTCACCTTAGTTCACCAGATACAACATAAATAGCAGAGAAAAGAGAACTGCCTGAAATTAAGTGATTCCTACTGGCAGCAGTATACATCAGTCATATGATAAAGTAATAGTGGGCAAGGAAAATCACCAAAGGGAAATTCAGATATGGAAAACTGATTAAATATTGTAATGATTATCAATAAAACCTACAGTAGCAACAAAGAGCCTGTTGAAAAAAAAAAGGATATTAAAAAGAAAAAGAAGGTATTATGCATGAACAGTACCCTGTATGAAATACTGTCAGTTCCCTTTATATCCTAGGTCAGAAAGAAGGAAAGAACAAAAGGTCCACATGACACTGTCCATGCATCGCTTGCAGCCTCTGGCACTAGTTTAGCCACACATTCCCTCACTGCTTTGAAATCCCAGACTGCATCAGGAAGCATCTGCTTCTGGAGACAAGTGAGTACGGGAAAGATGGTGCCAGTCTGTGCTGTGATCTTCTCTTTGCCTCACACTCTTGGATCTGTGCCTGTTCTTGCCTCACTAAAAAAGTATTGGGATCAGACCTTTGGCCTGCAGTATCTGCACTGATGACAACTTCAGGGATTAACTGCAGCATTCAAAGGAGCCCTCTTCTCCCAAGAAAAGCCAGATGGTATCTACTGTGTACTGGCCTATGCTGGGGAAACTGCAGAGCTTTCTCTTCATAAAAAGTGGAGCTGTGGAGAGTACCAAGCATGAATGCAAGAGGCAGAACAGCTATTCCATGTTCCTTAGCAGAACACAGGCAGATGTTAAAAATCAGCATAGGGGATTTTTCTCCCTCTTCTGTTTCACCTGGATTTTTTTCATGCAGCCTGAGTCTGTTTAAAAGAGGGTAATACAGTAAAACAGTATCCCAACAGTAATTTTAGAAAAGGTCCAAACTAATGAGTGTATATGTACCTTGGCAATAGTTCACCAATGAACCATCCATTTCCCTATTGCTAGTGTGTCCTGCAGCTTGGTCTTCTTTCTAATTGTCCGTGAGAACAAAAAGATGAGGGGGCAGAAGAGGTAAACAGACACATCTGTTCACACCCATTTCTAACCAACACAATCTCCTACTCAGTCACGGTGAAAAAGTGTGGATTCTGACAGTGAGTCAGAGCCAAAGGGAGGTGGTGTGAGAAGTGGCTTTGGTTTGGTCTATGGAAGGAGGCAGCTGTGACTTGAACACTGCATTCCGATAAACTGGAGCAATTTCTCTATTTCCTTCCTAATTAAAGGAGGGTCTGCTCCCCAAACAGTCTGCTGTAGGCTCTGTGTTGTACACTGTGGTTCCAGTAAGCTAAACACTGTACTACAAGGAGGCGAAAAGTGGGACCCCCTCAGTAAAAGCAAAGCTACAGAGTGCTTAAACTTAGCTTTCTTCCTACTCCTTTGCCTCTTTCTCTTCTCCAACGTTGCTCAGAAGATACAGATGCCCTGATTTAGAAACTGAAAACCAAATGACCAATCTCATTCAATCAATATATGCAGTATCACAGTGAAGCTTCTATATATATGTGAGATAGAGTTGTACTGATGGCAAAAGTTTGTGCTACACGTACTAGTCAACAAATGAGAACTCCACAAGAATACAATGTGCACGTAACGAATTTACATTTCTAGGGTAATAGTTCATTTGATAACACAACTTTCATTTGGTTTGAGTGTCAATGTGGATAAATTTGCTACACTGTAAGCAGTGTACAGCAGGAGAATATAATCAATGCACTGTGTAAAAAGAATTCATACATACATGCTGGTGCCTTGTAGGAATTTGTTTATCATTTCTGAAAGCTCTATTTTGTTATGGTCCACTAGGCTCTAATTACAAATATTTCCTAGAATCATTCTAAAAATCACTCATTACTTTGGTCTTATTAGTGGAAGATGATTTACAAATGGATCTGAACAAACTGGCAGAAATCATTTGTTCCTGTTTCTAAGTTGACAATGATATTAGTAAAATAAATTTATCACAAAACCATAGCTTACATAATTACTATAAATAGAGCTTTTACCAGGATGATATGCTTTCATTTTAAAATAAACTAGATAGCCTGGCCAACGCAGGAAAAGTTACTCAGCAAACAAAAAATTTTTTTTCATCTAAAGATGAAGCTTTTCCTTAGTATTTATCTGGTCTATGATAGAGGACTTTGATAGAAAAGTTATCTGAGTGAATCTCCACCATGACACTATTCAACAGAGAGAAGGAAAATGAAGGAAAGTATATTATTAACAAACTAATCAAACAGCTATCTGTGTAATGCATTCCTTATTTGCTCTACTGAAATCAAAATGAGTTTTGCTATTGGCTTGAACAGCACTTTTTCTCTCGAAGCACTCAGCACCATGATGGATAGAATCCTTTCAGTTCCGCGTGGAAAATTGAGTATCAGCCATTTATGCAACAGAAACAGTATGAATGACATGAATAATGAAATATTTTATGCTGAATCGGTCATAACTACTCTGAAAGCTTCTTGCTGATTTCCACTGGTCATTATGTGGAGAGATTCCAACTCTTTCATTCCACTCTGTCACTGCACCCTTGCCAACAGCAATCGTTTCAATAACTGTTCTAAATCCTTCCCAATACTCAGCCTGTTCAGTGATAACAGCCTGTGCCTCTAGCAAGTTGGGGCAAGCAAGCTGGCAAGAAAGTTAGCAAGCTGGACAGCACTTGCTGGATGCTGACAACCGACCCATAGGTGGGTACGTTGATACCACAGTTGGACCTAAATTCATAAGCCACCTGTGTAACTGTAATCCTGTGTCATATGATTAATTACCTTATGCTTTCTGCACCAACAATATTTGTCCATTCTTTTAATTGCAAAAATTATTTTCAATTACTTTCAATCTTCAGAGGGCAAATAGGCTTTCTAGAAAGGTTGCTGAAAGCCTTAGAGCAGGCTAGAAACATACCATAAGGCACAGAAGAACTTGCTCCCAGTACATCAAAATACATTCATGGTTAACAAAGTAAAGAGTGATAGAAGATAGTGGTGTTTTGCCACCAGGGGGGCAATTTATCAAATATGATGCATTTCAGTTGAATGCACATTATATATTGGTTTGTTACAGCCTCTCTTTACTGCTTCCAGAGCACTTTCTGAATACATACTGTAAAAGGTAGGCAGTACTGTTTGCTCCTTTTTCATATATATAAATATGATGGGTTTGGCTTTCTGGGTTTTGTGTTACAGATCATATTTATCATATGGAAAGCTTTTAAATATGTACTACATAATATTGGATATGTGTATTAAAACATGAATGTCCTCTTCCTTGCATTTGTATGTGTGTGTATCTGTGTTTTTCTTGCACCATGCTGCAGCTAGATCCTTCGCAACTTAAAGCTAAACTTAATAACATCATTCACTGCAGCAGCAAGATACTTTCCCTTGGAGTAGGATACAATGATGATGACATAATGCTGTGGTTTCCAAATCCCAAAGCAGCTGTCACTGGTATGTGCACTCAAATTCACTGTGTCTGCATCTGTGTAAGAGGCTGAAAAGCTTGTGACTTGATTCACTAAATGATTTATTATTATGACTGTATAATTCAGGGACATAGCTTAGGCATTCAGACACAGAATGGGGAGAAGTAATTTAGGCAGTTTCCTACTTTAAAAAAAAAAGAGAAAGCATATAATCCATCTGCACAAACCCAGTAGGTATTTTCCACAAACTAGCATGTGATCTGCTTGCTGATTTGTAACTGAGGGAACAATTAAAAGCTGCCAATTTAAAAAATTGTTTCTTCTCCCTGACATTCATACTAATTCCTTTATCTGCTATAAATAAACACAGCTGGGCATCAATCCCCTAAGACAAACTGCACCAAGAAACACAGTACCTATTATTCAAGTATTACTGGATATATTATGTTGTACCTTTCAGCTGAATAAGGATGGGAATAGAACTACTGCCATGCAAGAAGCTATGATTCTCCTCTGCTTGTGTTCTTTGAATATTTCAGAATATTATCTCAGTAAATGAAGGTCAGCTTTAAAGTAATTTCTCTACAGCAAGTCTAAAAAAAGAAAACTACAGAAGCAACTTGAGACCTATGAAAAAGGTTTTTCCACTACAGTAAGTTGCTTTGATGGAGTTCAAAATCCATCTCTGCATAAATCACTCATTTGCAAGGTAGAGTTTGGATAAATCGGTTGACAATTTCCTTTAAACCCAAACTAAATCAGACCTCTGAAACTCTGAACCTAATCCCTGCCCTCTGTACTATGTTATCACGGAAATTTGTTTCCAGGGTTACAGCGTTTATTTACTTAGAGCCAATATGAACAACTGCCCTAAATTTTAGCAGGAAGAAGGCATCCCTAGTGTAATTCCATTATCTGAATGGTCTTACATCAGGGATGAATTTAGCCAATTAAGTTTTCGCACAACGCTATCAGTTGAAGGCAATATCTGCTCAAGCCATTTTATCTTCATTTGTAGAATGACATTGAAACCACTGTGATGTAATCAATCATTTCTATCTGTGCATCTTTCTTTAAATGTACAGGTAGCCAGAGAAATAAAGAACTAAACTGTAGCATAAGTTGTCCAAGTATTCCAAAATTCAAGGACTCCTCACAGAAAATAAAGGGATAATCTTGGTCAGAGATGTAATGAATTCTTTAAAAAGGAGGTGCAATCATGCAGTGAATGTGAATCATGATCCACTGGATTCTTTGTAGCCAAGTAATTGACAATCAATTTGTACAGTTACAGGTGCATCAATCAATCATGTATCTGCAACGGCCTATATCAAACAAGCCAGCAGAAGTCATGAAAGCCAGTCCTATCTCTGTGACAGGCTGATTTATTAAGCTGAGAAATTGCTCTGATGTAAACAAAAACTTTTCAGGCTAACCCAGAAAAGGAATACTTCATAAAAAGGAAAGGGTTGTCCAGAGCTTATGCAGGTAAGCCCTTCCTCTGTAGCTCTGCTTGTTCAACTAGAATGGCTACCAACAGTTAATATAAAAGAGTTTGCAAAAGCCAGTAAGAGTTGTGTGTGAGAAAACAAAACAAAACAAAAATCCAAAACCAGGCTGTTCCAAAGTCACTCTTTAAGAAATTAGAACAATTTTACAAAATCTGCACAGTCACAGAGTCTAAATAGATCCAGGAAAGAGTGCGTCAAAAACCACTGCCATGCCAAGATGTAACACTGTCCAAAGATGGAGGTAGTTGTTCTTGGCAGAAGATCATTGCCTTAGATCTCATCTACTCTAGCTACTTAGAGATGACAGATTAAAGGTGTTGAAGTGCTGGTACCTGATCCACCTCAATATAACTGAGCAATAAACTTAATTTTCCCCCAACACTGAAATTAAGTGCACTTCACAGATATGAAAGAGGAATAATCCTCTAAATAAATATCTGATAAGTAACCCTTTCCTTCATTAGATGGAAATACTAAAGCAGTATGGAATTCAACATTACTATAATAAATAATCAATCATTTAGAAGTACAGCCTTAACATTTTTAATAAACAAGTCTGAAATAGGACTCATAAAAGCAAGGACCATGAGAATATAATTATCACTGTTGGTAGAGTAGGAACATTAATAATGCTGCTGAATAAAGTATGTACTCTCACCCAGATAGGAAACTCCTTCTTCTGGCGTGATTGTTCCATATTTAACCATCATCTTGACAAAGTCAATTAGGGTTTTCATGATAGTTATCAAGGTCTCTTTCTCTTTTGCCTCTGTCTCTGTGTGAGGGGATAAAGCAAAACTAGTCAAAGGCTTCAGGTGACTCAGAAGAACTCAGTTCTGCAAACTCTACACAAACTTCATGCATAAAAAATGGCCTACTCACTAAAAAGAAAATACCGTGCTGGATTAGCAGAGAACTCCTGTATATGATTCCCTTTAAAAGGAATGCTCCTGAAAAGCACAGCTGAATATACTTTAAAACTTCAGGGTTTGATTCTTCTTTATAGCTTTTTTTCTTCAAGGTCTATGTTGTGGAATACAAATGGTATCAATTCCATTTTACAGATAAGAACACTAAACATACTGAGGTGAAGTGACTTGACAGCGTTCAAATTGCTGGTTGAAGGGTAGGTACAGTCAGTTTTCTACAATCTTTGTCTTTTTCTTTTATTGGTGTATGAACTACTTAGTAGACCAGTCTGTCTCTGTATGAGGAAGATGGCTCCTTTTCTCCTACAAGATCCATGGATTCAATGACAAAAATATAAAGTGACTCAAATGAGATTATTATTGTGCACAAGAACATCTCAGGTACTGAGAAAACATAATATTACATGGTTTGGAAGGATCATGACTCCAGAATTGGAAAACAAAGATTTTTCATTATAAAAATCTATCTTTCTTGCCTGTATGTATATCTGAATATTTTCACAATTACTGCTTCTTAGCTTTCTTTTTCCTCTCTGTTTATCTGCTGAGTAGTATTACTGCTAGTTCTGCTTTAGCAGAATGAAACTTCCCCATCACACAGTTACACAAGCCCTTTCCACACCCCAGGTTGTCACTGATTGACCCAACAGAGCCAGGGGCGCTGTCAGACAGGGATAGTCAAAAACACACTCCTAGCCCTGGCAGAGGGCCATCCTCTTTGAAGAGCTACTGAACAGATTTTTTATTGTTGCCTGCAATTTAACACACATCTGTAGAAAGCAATTGAATCACCTCTCCTCCTGTTTGATATCAGCCAGCAAGTAAACAGCATAAAGCAGGAGACAAAGTAGAGATGTGCAGCTAGTGGGACCTGGCTCTATTTGCTTGATAACCTGTTAAACCCTTTCTGCTTTGTGAGTAGAAAGAGAAGAACTAGCATGCAAAACTACCATGGGAGAACGAAAAGAATGGAAAGAATAGTAGGAAGTGCGTAGATTGGACTTGAGCAAAATACGCCCTCAGGTTTTTCATTCTAGCTCTCCACTCAGGTGTTTATGGGGACAGTTTAAAGCAAGATGAAGGCTGCTGCAAGACAAGGAATCTACAGAATTAATTGTTGCTGACTGTGCTGGAAAGAGTAGAAGATACGCTGGCTGCTGAGTGAGTGGGAGTGTGGTAGAGCATGCTGACAAAGGGGCTGTGGCAAGGTGCCACAATTTTGCCTGCAATAACTGGAAGGCAATGACGTCTAGCACCGGAATAGGAAGAGACATGCAGAGCTTTCATTGCAATAAACAGCAAACCTGTGGTTTGTAAAAAGGCTGTGAGGCTCAGACTCATTTACTGGTGCCATCACTGAGGATTCTACTGTGGCTTACTTGTATCTCTGTTGGCTTAGGAGACATGGATGTTACTGGAAAGATCTCTGGAGAAAACAATTTGCCAGATTTTCATCATGCCCTGACGGGAATGAAAGAATTCAGGACTCCTGAATCATACAGCACAAGACAGGAAGGGCTACCTAGGTCACACAGTTTGCAGTTCCGAGTGATGTTGCTCCCAGTGTTTTGCCGCACACACTAATCAAATTAGTTTCTGCTATGTATCTTGGAGAACATTTCTAAAGCACATTGTCTCTTGCAACTAAGGAAACTGTGGGGAAGGAAATGGAAATGAGTAGGAGAAAACAGAGAGAATCTTAATTTTCCAATTTTTTTCCTAAATACATAATGAGCTCACCTGAGTTAAGACTTTTTAATAGTGCGTAAAAGTTTGGAAAATATTGGAGATCTTCAAAATTATCTTCGTATGGCAGCTCATTTCTTCTTTCCAAGATATTAGAAGATGACCATGTGTTATCCAGTGTATCATCAATTTCTCCATTAATGAAGCTATCCTGATCAGCTTTGCTTGGTGTCTCCACAAAAGACATAAAAAAATAATAATATCTATAAACACATTGTTCTTGGTGACAAAGTTAATAGAGCCATAAGTAGCATCATAATCTTATGGCAACATTTCCCTAATTACGAGGTGAAGACTATACTGTTTTCTCAAAGTTATTTCAATTTGGCATCTGGTTTCAACCTCAAAGTAACTCACAATTCATTTTTATACCTGATGGAATTTCTTTAAGAACACCTTTAGTTTCCAGATTGAACTAATTATTTCATAAAGCAAAGTAATGTATTGGTCTGCTTGTACCATTTGGCAAGTAAGTCAAAATGATTAGCTAAGAAATTACCATTCTTTCCTGTTGCTTTTCTTTTGTATCACTGTCTGCTCTGCTTGCAGGGTAATCAAAATCTTCAGACTCCTTCTCACGATCCTTTGCTTCATTTGCAATTAGCTGCTGTAAAACCTCTGCCACTTCATCTTCCAGGGTATAGGCCTGACTCTCTGTGATCTGTTAAAATATTTGTGCAGAGTACTTATGTTGTGTTTCACCTAAACATCAATATGAAACCTGAGCTTTGCAAATAGGTTGCTTCGGATATGTTTGCTTCAAAGCTGAGCGCAGCCAAATTAGAGGTAATACCTTCACTGAAGGTAGTGTGTATGCATACATGTATATATATACATATCTATACTTAAGTAAAAGTACATATACACACATCAAATACACACAACTGACATAAACCATGTAAAAAACCACCCACTCAAACATATAAACTCCAATAGGAGAACAAATCAATAGAGGGCTTAAAACAGTGGAGTCCAGCTTGAAAGACGGAGCTGCAAGTGTGGTATACCTATATGTGTATATCTATGTGTGTGTATATATAACAGTGTATGTTCTGTAACATACCTATGTACAGTTGAGTAACTACAACATAATACAGTAATAAAGGAAGGGAAAAAGCAAATAGCTTTCTACAGAGTTAATCAAAATGTTTTCTCTTTGCTTAGTAACAGCTGTCACTTGAATAAGAACTCTACCATGCAGCTGTCCCAAAGCTACCTTTGTAATCAGTGGGACTCTGCAAGCAATAGCTAATTGCAAAATCTAGTGCAGGAAAGATAAGGTTAGTATTTTAAAATATAAGGATTCTGTATTGCAATGGCTAAAACCATTGAAACATCCAGACGTCAGAGACAAACCCAGTCTTGCTAAAAATCAGTAACAAGGAGAAATGTATCCTCAACTAACCAGCACTGTTATATGTTTGCTTATTACAACAAGTAGGTGGACAGGAATGAGCTCAGACATCCAAGAGAAACTGAAAATACAAAAGAGCTCAATAAGAATCAGAAGGTAAATTAAATGAAAGATGAAGGCAGACATGGGAGGGATACAACCAGTGAATATTTTCTCAACATCAGAAACATTCTGCAGTTTGGTCTTTTCTGTTGCAAAGCCACCACAGGCACAACAATGTCATTGCAGAACTAAACCAATATGCCCAAATGAGTCAAGAAGCTTGCCTAGAGCCTGAATCGCATTCATTTTCACTCAAGGCAGCATTATTAGCTGGAAACAAGCGTTCATTCAAATTGTTTTTTAAAAGAGCATTAAACCAACTCACAAAACAGCCAAAGGAAGTATTAACAAGGTACTTACTAGCCCCAGATTTAGAAGTTTTGAAACGATCTTGTCAAACACTCCTCTATCATTTTCCTCATAAATTCTTGCAGCAATTTTTTGAACAATGTCTTCAGCAGTCAAAGGAGTGCCATCTAATTGATGGAGGCCATCTGGATCATCTAAAAGGATTACAGTTTAACTGTATGCTGACTGTCCTAACTCATTTGGACCTGACATTTTGTAAATAATATCTGCCTGCATCTTCTTCTCTTCAGAACAAAGCTGCACTTTTTAGACACATTAGGAATATACTTAGATACTTTGGAATCCATTACATCAGTCCCAGTGAAAAGTTCTTTGTGTCCATTTTCCACATTTAAAAAATGTCTTTCTCACCGGCTCTTTTGAAAGAGCAGAGATGAATGGCAGGAGCATACTCTCCTGTTTATATAAAAAACTGTAAGAATGCAAGAACACTGCTCAAACATCTGCTTACATGCATTTGCCTAGTATATACTTCCATTGTATGGCCAATTACATCAAAACAGATCATGATAAGCAGCATATTTTCTTCTTTGGATTTCAGCAAATGAAATTTTAATTATGTAATCATTACTTAAGGCAAATAATATCATCCTGACCAACAGGAAAGTGAATATGGTGAGTAAGCTTTGATCTGTGATCAGCATTCTTTGATATAATTAAAAATATCCTGAGCTAAATGCTGCTCACAATTCTCAGAGGACTCAAAATATAAGTCAGTTAACTACTCCTGTAGTAAAGGCAAGTATTCTTTGGCCTTCATTAATTTCTTTCAGCTTTATGATGAGGAGAATTATCTAACATTGTACATAATGTTTGGAAAAACTATATGTGATTTAGCTCTATATAAAAGTCCTTCTTCATTTCAAACCAAAATGGATATATTTCCAATGAAAAATTATGAAAAGATTATGAAAATCAAGAATGTTTATTTTGTATTGTGTTTCAAAATCTAATTGTAAAACAAGCTTTCACAACTGGAAATAATTGAAATCACATTCCAGTAACAAATAGAGCTCATGTTTAGTGTTGAGTACAACATTCATAACTGCAATCAGTTTGCAAGAGAAGTCTAACCTAAAAGTCACTGAAAGGTGATTATAGAATACCTTGGAATTTATAATCCAGCCCACTTTTAGTGGAGTCATAGTCATCCACAAGCCTGCGGTTCTTGGTGGAGTCTGCATCATCAATGGCCAGTTGCTGTTCATACAAAGAGCTTCTAATTGACTGCCTCTCCTTTTCACTCCTCTCTCTTTCTGCCACTGATTTTAGCAGGTTAAGGTCATCAACAAAGGAATAATTTCTGAACTCAGGCTTATTTTCTGGAAAATATATCAATGTACACACAACATAAAATCTTCTACCTCTTTGAATACCATTATGAATATTGCTTTAAAACCAGGAAATATTTTTACCTGTGGGAGCTGTTTTCCTATTCTTGTCTGCCTCGGCTTCAGCAATCTAATATACAAAAATAAAACAAACAAGCCAACAAACAGGCAGCAGGAATAAATACACTAAAATGCGTGATCTCTCACTCTTAAGAAGTTTGCCCTAAGAAGTAGAACATGCTTGAGTGCTTGGCACGTTTTATCAATATTACCACATCCTCTGATTAGAATTTGACATTACAAGGTAGGCTTTCCATTTGAAGATAAATGCCAATTACGGGAATTAGAAGAATTCTTCAGTCCAAGCTCCCGCTATATTCCCGTAGGATGTCAGTACAAAGGGGTGATACACCTGTGAGCTGTTGGAGCTAACAACCTGCTTTTGGAATGCTAGACAGTAAAACTCCATATACCAGTTCTTAAAAAATATTGAAATTCTATTTTGTACACAATCTCATCAATATTTACTTTACTGACAAATCTATTTTTTACTCATTTGTTAAGCCATTAGAATATTAATGAATCTGGTACCCAAAGGCTCAAAATACAATGGGAATACCAAAACCATAATACATTGTAAATGTTTTTTATTTCACTTACCTGTTCCTCCAAAGGTCTTTCTACACTTAATTGTCTGTTGTGTATAGCTTTATCTAGAAAAACAAACGTACACATATATATTCAGTTATATGATGCATGCAACTAGTAAGAGACAGGACATTTTTTCTTAATTTATATCTTTCTCCCATAAAACATGGTGTCTTAAATATGATGCCAACTGATAGCTCCTGTAAAGAAAAAATAAAAATCAATGTTCGTAGGAGAATGAGAATACCCTAAAAAAGTCAAATGTTTAAACAAAGCATGATTGTTTAGGGCAGAGGGGGAGGTTCTGCAAAAGATGTAATAGAAATACAGACATAGACTCAGTGTCCCCTTTCTGAGGGGAAAATTCATAAACAAATTGGGGAAAAAAAATGCTCTAAGAGATTGACTAAAATAGCAATAATCGGATTGGCACAAGCAAGAGATTAAAAATCCCTTACATCCAGAACACCAGGCGAGACAGGGAGCATGAGAGAGATTCTTGTACAAAAACTGCTGTAGAATGGACGAAAACATTGTTTGGAAAAGACTGAAAAGAATTCCGAGCTTTTCCCTGTCCCAGCACCTATCTCTTTTCTTTAATATTAGATTGCAACTTCAGTGACTCAGTGCCTTGCTCCAGGAATATTGTTTCTTTAGGTCTAGATGCTTTCAGCCAAGTGGAAGGAAAGTTTTTACTTTCTTCTGTCTATACCCTGTAAAACTTTCCCCTTGCCGGCGATAAACGGAGAAAATGTGTTAAGGAAGGCGCCTACCTTTGCCCCCGGGTTTCGGGAAGCCATGAACCCCGCTCACCAACAGCGACAGCACCTGCACCACGACCGCCAGCTTGAGGAACATCCTGTCGCTGCCCAGCCCCCTCGGCAGGCAAGTCTGGCCCAGGGACGGGGCCGCCGCCCGCGGGGGCTCCTGCCCGCGCTCTCCGCGCCGCCCTTGCACGGATCCGGATCCGCACCTCGCCGGCGCAAGACGACGCTTCCCGGCGGGCGCTGTCCACGGCGCGGTGCTGAACCACAGAAAAGAGCCGGCCGCGGCACTCGAGAAAGCGGCTGCCGTGCGAGCTCGGCCGCTCGTCCCCGCGCTCGCAGAAATGGTCGAGTCCGTCCCCGCGGCGGGTCCCGGGCTGGGGGGAGGAGACGGGGGAGGGCTGCGGCCGGCGGAGCATGCGCGCCCCGCTCCGCACCCGCGGCTCCGGCAGCAGTGACTTCTTCCCGCCTGCTCCGGGGAGGGGTAAGGCGCGCTGCCCCTCTGCCTCGGAAAGGGAGCCGGGCCGCGGGGGCGAGGGGCTCCTGTGCCAGCCGAGTGCTGGGGTCGTGGGGCGACCGCCCCCCTCTCACCGGACCGACTGCCGGGTCAAGCTCTGGGAGCAGGCTACGGGAAATCCGACCAGCGCGTCCTCCCCTGACAGCACACCTATGGCGAAAGCTTTGGTGCAATTCAGCTCGGAAGGGCTGGGCTGCACACGCTTTTTGAGCTGTAACAGTGAAATTCGGCCCTGTAGAGGAGGCCTATGAATTAATCATTTACATCTGTTTAAGTTCTTTCCAAGGGGCTGAATTACAGAGTAAAGGCACAGGAACCAATGACTCATTTTATGACAAAGAGCACACATCAAAAGTTTAATTAGAGCACATCTTGTTCTTTAAAATTCAGAATGAAAAAAACACAATAGTACAAATGACAATATAATTCGTATAATTCCAAACATTTTCATGTTAAAATTTAGCCCCTGCATAGGCAGAACACCAACAAATCTCTAGGGATAGGAAGAAGACATTTTTGCTGTTTTAAGGCAGAACAAAGGATCACAGCAGTAGCTCTTTTCAGAACTAGAGAATCTGCTTCCAGAATGAGAGATAAATCAGTGTTTTTTCTTCAGAAAAGGCCTCATTGCTTTGTACTCATAAATGCATACATGAAGGGGTCAGCTGAAAACACTTTAACATCAGAAATGTCAACACTTGCTAAATGCTAAAAAAAAAAAAAAAAAGGCTAAAAACTATTTGAAGAGGATCAGTGTTTTTACAACTGAAAACCAGGAACACAGTGGAACTCTTCAATCAATCCCTTATCCATGTCTAATACTATTATAGTATAAACTGGGAATAACACAAAAAAGTAGAATGTTAATTAGTTGGACCACAAACACTAAAAAAAATTGCAGTTTCTCTCTTTTTTCCCTGTTAACAACCACTGTATTTAATATCAAGCCTTTGCATATAATTTAG
Organism: Megaceryle maxima; assembly: GCA_024605025.1. NCBI lineage: Eukaryota > Metazoa > Chordata > Aves > Coraciiformes > Cerylidae > Megaceryle > Megaceryle maxima. The sequence goes on from JANHGN010025935.1 coordinate 45,665, forward strand.
AGGAAAGAGATAAAATATGATGCTATAGTTTAAAACAGAATCACTTGTATAAATTAATAGGCCTGTGACCCAGATCAATGAAAATAACTTTCAGAAATGCACTGCTAACCACAGAATCCGTACATGTTCTTGAAGCTGTATTCTACCTATGGCTCCTATTCTTGAAGCCATACCAGATTTAGGAATTACAGGATATTTTGTATAAACATCTTTCACGAGTAATTCTACGTTAGAATAAAATTAACCTTATTTACACATTGCCTGGTAACTTACAAGGAAAATTATACTCAACAGAACCTTCCCTCACTTTAGAAGCACAGAAGACAAGCAGCTTTCACAAGAAAATGTAGAATAACCTCCTCTCCTGCCACCTTTAGCATATATACAACAACAGGAATCTCAAACCAACAGAATATTACTGATATATGAGAATGAAAAGATCAATTCTTATTGTGGCTTGATATTCTATACCAATTTTGTATTAATTCAACAGTTCATTGCCTATCTAATGTTTGCAATGTTCAAAAAATGTGTACTTTCCATTTACCCTGCTTGATACGTACTTCTATTCCACCATTCCTGCAATGCATTGTAAACATGCATCCATTTATGGGACTCGACATATTTAGTCAACCAGACAAGTCACAAACCAAAGCAAGAAATATATTTTAAACATGATGAAATCAAGTTAGCTGTAAAGCAGTGAGATCAGAAAAGAAACACCAATTGGTGATGACAGTGCATAGAAGTTGCTGGTTAAAAATACACCTATTTATGTAATATATCTCCATATGGCTTTTTTGTATAATGATATGTCTAATTGTGTTTAAATATGCTTCTGTTTATGTGATGTTTCTATTTATGTGAAATATTTCCATACTGTTTCCCAATTCCATACCATTTGTTATTTCCTAAGTGCTAAATTAATTGCCTCCTGCTTTGCTCAGCCTCTCTAACAAGAAATGCTGCAGAAGGACTCTGTAGAGATTGGGACTGATGGTGGGGAGAGAAAAGAATTCCAAACCTGTTGTCATCAAAAGAGAGTATGACAGCAACAGTCAGTTTTAATTATCTGTTTTAATTTGGCATCACTTTCATCACCTACTACTACACACTCTTCTTTCCGGTGCAGACAATACAGTGAAAAGCATAAGCTCTTCTATTTTGGATTCTATTTTGGCTTATACACAAATCAACCCATTTTCTATTCTAGAACTATTTATTTCCAGTCATGATTCATGAGACAGAAAGAATACCACTTGCCTATCAGATGCCAAGGAGATCTTACAGGAATGGCAATTAGAATGGTTTTTATTGTGGTGAGTGCTGTTGATAAAGAGCCTAGAGGAATAACTGAAATGCAGCCTTTCAGTGCTATTTTTGCAGTTGTTTTATAACTGCACTTCAAGGTTTTTCATCTAGCTGATGAAAACAGAAGGCAGATGAAAGCAGAAAGAAAACAAACAACCCAGCAACCCACTTTGCCAGGTTTATGCCTACATGGTTGACATTCCTTACTTTTGTGGATTTACTTTTTCTACTTTACCTCATATTATGCTAAATTATATACTAAATAATCTAGTGCCTGAAAGGGGAAAAAAAAAAAAAAAGATGTTGGAGGAGTTACTGGTTTACTGGTGACCTTTATGCAAGGTTTTAGATAGATCAATAATAATCTGACAATAAGTCAGGTATTTTGCACATGAGCATTTATTTGTACACCAGCTAAAGGTGAAGAGAAAGACTTAAGACTCTAGAATCAATAAAACTAAAAGAAAAAAAAAGTCAAAGCTATTGAGATGTAAGCATCTGTTCAAGTTCTATTACCTTTACCAGCAGCATTTGCTATGCTTAATGAACTTACATTTTTGTTCTGCAAAGCTTACAAGCTTTTCTAGCTTCTACAACATATGATGTCTTCACTTGAACAATTCTTAACTGAGATATTAACAAATTCATTTTATAAAATTAACTTTAAATATACCAGTCAAAATATTTCAACTTAGCTTCAAGGATATGCCAACTTTTAATACTTTTAAAACTACTGACCTTACTTTGTTCCTATTTGGCTTTTTTGTTTTTTTTTTTTTTCCTGATAGTAAATCAGTTTATAGCTTCTAAGTTCAGCAAGATTTTCTGACCTGATCCACACTGGAGATGGAGGGGTACTTTTTCCTTGGAAACACCTAACTCAGAAGGAATTACTTGTTTCTTCCTCGCTCTTTATAGAATAAAAAACCTGAAATACAAACCAGTAAATTTCAAGTCATTGGAAAAGGTATATATGGATTTCTAAAATGGAATTAAGCATCCCAAACTACATAGATACAGTATTACTCATCTGCTGTCTTTGGTGAGATGATTGACTCATGTATTTAAGGGGCACTACAATTTTTTTCTTGTTCACAGGAAAAGCAGTGAGAGTAAAACAATTCTGTTTAAAAATACAGTAAAGATTATCTGAATATATCATGTTACAACTGGCTGCAGATTTAATTATACATATTTGGAAAGTCATATCCTAACAGATCAGGTAAACATGACTGCGTTAGATGCACTTTTCCCCTTCTAAAATGAAATACCTACACAAGTTATCTGGTGCCTTTCTTTCACTTGTACATTTCATTGCATTGCCAGTGAATGCCCAGTTCCACCCCAGCCACACAGTCCTGCTGCAGCTATGTAGACCAGAAGGTACGTCATGGTGTTTCAGAGAAGAGCTGGGATATGGCCTGTGTCTGATAAATGAAGGAACTTTTACTGTTAACTGAAATCCCTTCTCCGAGTACCAAATAACCAAAAGTAACAAGGCTTCTGTTCATTTCGCATCTGCCGTTACGCCTGTTCAGCTATGGTGACGTAAAACTAACCTTAATTTGAAAGGCACAGGGTTACAAAATGGCAAAAATATATACAGAGAACCCTGTAATCTTTTACTTTATAAATTCACACGTTGATTTTCACGGGTAAGAAATCCTTTGTTTCACTTGCGAGAGCAGTGAACGCAGAGGTAGTTTCCAGGAGCTACGTGCTGAGTGAAAACCTTCCCAAGACGCCAAACCCCTGCTGCCAGGGGAGCGGGAATTGCCTCGGGAGCAGCTCCTCTTGAGAGCCTCTCGCCTAACACCGAGACAAGCTATGGCACTGTTCTTTCGAAAACGGCCTTTAGATGTCTTTGTTTTGCAATGCTGACAAAAAAAGAGCCCCTGGGGTCGGCCAGGTGGCTACTGCCCCCCCCCCCCCCCCCCCCCGGCCCCTCCGCCCCGGCTACCGCTCCTCTTTCCTGTCATA
>JANHGN010025936.1:0-19087 GCA_024605025.1 Megaceryle maxima
TTTATTCTTACCCTCCCATCCCTCCCCCCTCCATTTTGCCATAGGGAAAAAAAAGAGAATAAAGGACTGTAAGGACAGGTTAACCCACATCTTTTTGCTTGGAAAAACACAGGCTGGGACAGGAATTACTTGAAATCGCTGCTTTACCTCAAGGCAGAAGCATGCATGACCTAGATCCCCACCAAAGGAGTCTGTGACCTTTTTTGGGGGGTGCTCCAACACATGCAAGATCCTCTGCAGTTCAGTTTTCTGAGCTATCTCAGCCTGAGTCACGAGATCTCAGCGGATCTGGCTAAACATCCTCAATTTGCATTGAAGAAAAGCAGCCAGTACAGATGGGTGACAGCATTATTTACTTTGTTAGGTCTTATTTGCAAAAGCAAACAGATTGCAAATGATGCACGGGGCTGAAGGGTGCCACCATAGACCACCCTCTCTCCACTGCCAAGACTCTCTGGGCATAGCCATGGGCGATCTTATCACCCAAAAACCTTCCAGAAACATATCCCCCTCCTCCTTTTTTTTTTCAGACTTCAGGTTTTCTGAAAATAAAAGGAACAAAGCAAAAAAAAAGAATTACCCCACCTGTGTTCATAGGACCACCCTGCAGACAGACTGAGCAGAAATCCCACGCACTGGCACCAACACCACCTTGTATCTACCCCATGCTGCCCAGTCCTTAACAGCTGGAACTCAAGAGCAAGCCAAGGCACTTTAACAGCTTGCATAAATACTTCTCCTATCCATAAGCTTTGGCAAGCACTTTAAATGACCATTGGTACAAATTAACATTCAGACATCTGTTATCCCATTTATGGCAATTCAGCTGATCGTGAGATAAACCCTCCTGGGCTCACTTTTCTAGGCAAAACCCTTGAGATGTCTCCAGCTGATGTTGTTCCTAGGAAGACATCACAACACCACCAAAAAAGACATGGGAACAAACATCAAAACAAGGTGAAGGTGGTCCAGGTGGGTCTGCCACACACCACTTCTGCCTCCCTATCTTTGCAGGGGCAGAAATCCCCTCCCTGACACTGTCCCTGTCATCTCCAGCTCTCTGCAAGCAGCCTCCAGCAGCCCCAGACCCACATGCTCCCCAGATCCACAGGCTCCTCTGGTAAAGGAGAGGGGGATGAGTTGTTGCAGCCATGAATCCCACCCCTACAGCACCATGGAAAGCCCCCAGTTTGCTCAACACCAGCTGGACAAAAAAGTTGCTGTCTAAGTGTCACCCTGGAAAGAGAGCAAGTTAACAGTGTACTGGGGCAGAGGATGGTGAAGCAGAACTGAGATGGGAGAATCCTCCAGCAAGCACACATCCTGTGCAGCTTGCACAGGAAATACTGGAGAAACTTAGAAACTGCTAAAATCAAGCTAAAATAAGACACCTTCGGGCCAGCACAAGCAGGGCCTCTGGCAGGCAGCCTCACAGATGCACCCACAGACTGAAGGAAGGAAGTAATATGATCTATTGGAGCCCCTTCTCTGAAAGTTAGTGATTTATAGAAGTGCAGGGTTGTAGCTGTTGTGTCATGGCATGTGGGACTGGGGAGTGTGTTGCTGGAGCCAGCCTCACTGCACATCCTTATCCCCAAGCCCTGTTTCTGCCTCACCAGCTTGATGCCTCAGCCTGATGGGACAAAACCCTCTGTTTTTTTCAGCACCATTAGCAAAAGGAACCCTACCCAGAGCCCCACTTTGTGGCACAGGGGCATCCCAGTGCACCCACTTGGCATCCCACAGTTAAAACCACAAATTGCCACAGGCTCATGTACAAACTGCTGGACCATCATGCACCAGCAAGGCATGATGGCAGCTGGGCAGGCTCCTCCTCAGCTGCCCACACAGTTGCTTCTGTTCATAGCCACATTTCCAACGATGAAAATCAGCCTAGAAATATGTATGTGCTTTTGTGCTTGCCCCTGTTCACCTTCAGCCTCTAAAATCTGGACCAGGATTTTTAATTGACCCTGGAGAGGTGGAGACCAGTACCTTGCCTTGACAGAGCTTTTATCCCACAAATGATCTACTCAGCCCAAATAAGTACTCTCAGGCAGGGAAGGAGACTTGGCCCATGTATGAAGTGCCAGGAGAGATAAGAACAGAGACACTCTAGTGGTTTCTGAGCTGTGTGAGCTGATGCCAGGAAGCTGCTATGACTCACGAAACTTCACCCAAGCGAAGCAGCACCTACTCAAGAGGACACAGGCAACAGGTCCCACCAGTCCCCCAGAGACTCTGGGCAGCCATGGGCTTGCCCCTCACCTTCCCTGCCCTCCCATCCAGGTGGTGTTTCACAATTTCCCTGGTCTCAGGGTTGCCAGGGCAGAAAAAACACCTCTAAGTCACAAGTGACAGGGTGACCACACAGCTCCCCTCCCTCTCTGTCTTGACAGGCAGTGCTGGAGCAGTGGCAAAACACCAGTGTGCTGGCAGCCCCCAAGCCAAGGGCTGCTTGGACTTTGCCCAGGGGATATTTGGAAAATGTCAGAATAGAAACTTGTTGACAAAAGCCAGTGGTGTTTCCATACAGGCACAGTCTCATGACCAGGTTGAAACACTCCTATTTCAGCAGTGCTGGGTGGCAACAGATGATTTTTCAGGTCAGAATATGCTTTCATTTAGAAATGTTTATTAATTTCATAGCATTTAAGAAAATCATCAAACCCAAAACATTTGGAAGAACTTGCCTTTCCTCCCATTAACTTTCAGACAAGATGCTTTCAAATCCATGTGTTTCTATACCTCTTCAGGACTCATTTCCAAACTGCAAGATTTCCTCCTGGAAAAGGACCCCCTGGCTCCAGGCCCAGCATTTGGAGAATTTGGCATGCTCAAGAGGGGGGTTTCCAGGATGCAATCACCCTGGCAGTATGGACCACACTGAAACCCCCCTCCAGCCAGTACAGCTACCCCCAGAACAGAGTTCCTGTCAGAAGCAAACACCCCAAAGTCACCACTTCTACACAACTACCCCTGTCCAAGATGAAACTTAGAGGGGTGTTGGCAAAAGCTGGGGTGAACACTGCCTTCGCCCCTCATACCCCTTATCCCAGGGTGCTGGGGTGGGTTCAATCCCCGAGGCAACCCTGCTCAGGCTGGACCCCAGCAGCAGCGTAGAAGTCCAGCTCCCCTTTGCCCCCATCCAGGATAGAGCATCCTCGGTCTGTCCTCCCAGGCACAGAGCATTCCCAGGGCGCGGGGACCCACTACCTTGCTTGGGAGGAAGCATTTTGGACCCAGGGAGGGGACACCTAAGGGTGGCGGGGGCCCGGGGCCGGAGCACCCCCGCCGGGCGCACAGAGCCAGTCCCGGGGGCGGGCAGGCTGCGGCCGTTGGCCCTGCCCGCGGCTCGGGGGTGCAGAGCACCCTCTCCTGGCGCTGCCTGCGAGCAGCTGCAGGGACTTCTTTTTTTTTTTCTTCTTTTTTTTTTCCTGCCTGCCAGCTGAGGCGACTCGTCCTGTCCCGTCCCGCCCGGTCCCGCCGGAGGATGCAGCGCCCTGCGCCCCGCGGCTGAGCGGGCTCCGGCCGTGGTTCCATGGGCTGCACAGGCAGCGCCCTGCGCTGCTGCCCCTCCGGAGACAAGGTACCGGCTGCGGGGGCTTACTGGGCTGGGCTGGGTTTGGTTTGGGCTGGGGGTTTGCATGGCGTTCGGGTTTGCGTGGGGTCGGAGCTACTGTGGGGTCGAGGTTTGAGTAATGTCGGGGTTCGCATGGAGTTTGGGGTCTGTTTGGGACTGAGTGTGCGTGTTGTTAGGGTTTGGCTTGAGTTGAGGTTCACGTGGTGCTGGGGTTCACGTGGAGGAGGTGTGCTGGGGACACCCGGCCTGTGTTCCCCCCTGACCTGGAGCTGGGCAGTCAGTGGGACCCCACCAGCATTGTGGTGCGGAAGGTGGCACCAAGCATGGTGGAAGTTGGAGCCACCTGCCTTCCTGCACCCTCCTACACCACTCCGTGCTCCCCCCCCCCCACATCATGGAGAAGCCCACACTAAAGGGGGGACAGCACCTGGGGTGGAAAGGCTGTTGGAAATGCTGGTCCCATATAGGGCAGGGATGGGTTCCTATAGCTAGACCTCTGCCATCCTCACACAGCATCCTCCCTTGTCCTAAAATTTGGGTCCCCCCTTGTGCTGGGTCCCACCTTGTGCCAAAGGTGGCACTTCTACAGGAGAACACTCTTGAGTCCCCGCAGATCTCAACACATTGCTCTGTCGTGAAGAGCTCTTCTGCAACTAAAGGGCTAGAAGTTACCTGCTGCTAATTGTTTTTATTTTTTGATACGCTCATGCTGCCTTAACACCCCACCACTGACCTCAGGAGTTGTTTGTGGAGCTGAATGTGTTGTGTGTACTGGTGTTGATGGGTTGTGGTCACTGGAGGGGTACAGGGGCAGAAAGTCAGAAGGGCCCCACGGTGCCTGCATGCCCCCCTACACGGGTGGCCCTTTCCAGAGGCAGCTGTGAGAGCTCAGTCACCCAGGACCATGCGGCCAAAGCACAACCCGCTGCTGAGATGTGTGGGGGGAGCAGACACAGCACTGGAGCCAGCAAGTGCCTTTATTTACAGCACTTGCAGGCTTGGCTGCTTCTCCATATCATGCAAAAAAAATCCCACTCTTCTCTCTGTCACATGATCGGACACTTCTGGGACAGTTTGTGACTCTGAGAACTTTCAAGAAGGGGCATCAAGAGGGAGAAACAACATCCCTGAGGCCCCAGGTGCTGAGAGCCCCAGATTTACTGAAATGCGGAAATTAAAGTGAGAATGATTTGCCCTCAGACATCTCTCTTCCTGCACTTGCCTGCTCTTGAGCTCTTCTGCTCAGCCTCATGGTGCTGCTCATTGCGGTTTGTGCCTCATAAAACATGCCTGCTGCTGTCACTAAACTCAGCTAGTCCCAGAAGCAGCACTGAAAATCCCCTTTATGGCAAAAAAGGGGTAAGGGTGGGCTTTGAGCCACTCCTGCCCACATTTTCATGTCCAGGGTACCAGAGACAGGGTGGGAGACCCTCACCCTCCCACTGCTGATGGGTGGACTGGCAGAGCTGGTCCCTTGGGGTTGCTTGGGGATAGGGGAGCCCTCAAACCCCAGGGGTGAGCCTGGGCAGAACCCAGGTCGATGTCACAGGGCTGGGGGCTGTGGAGGCTTTTGGGGCTGGTCTCAGGTTGGAAGTGACCTTGGGGAGTCCATGCTGGACTGGATACAGTGAGCGGGCAGCATAGCAGGGGCCACTGCATGCCCCAGGAGAGGTGTCTTGGCAACCACATCCTTCCATCACCACCACTGATCTGTGGGCAGCGGGGCAATAAGGAGGCATGGATACAGATGCCATGGCCAGAGCCTGGCCCCAAGCTGCGACTGATGTCCTTGTGGGTTGCTTCACCTCCAGCTCCATCCACCCACACTTGGCTGCTTGTGGTCAACACTTGCCCCTTGGTCATGCTTCTTTGCATGAGAGAGCCAAGATTCCTTCCCAAAAGAGGTTTTAGGGTCATGGGCCAAATCCTGGCCCCCTACTTCACAGCCACAAAGAAAAACCTCATCCCCAGGAGCAGAGTCTGGATTTAAATGCTTGTTTCCTGCCTCTGTGTGATTTTGTTCGCTGACAGTAGCATTGCATGTTTTAATTGCTTAACGTACTTGTAAACAGGAAAAGAGGAAGAAAAATACAGTACAAAACCCCACCTCACGCTGAGAGCTGAAGCAGAGGCTGCAGCTGAACCAGCTGCCTGCACGGTGCTGGCTGCCCCTGCACAGGTACTCCCCACCACTGACACCTTTCAAGATGTCTCAGGTTCTGCTGGGAATCCCAATTAATTGCTCCATCAACAGCTTTGGTCAAGATCATTCAAAATACTTAGCGCTAAGAACACATATATTTTATATATATAGCTAGGTATTTTTTGGCATGAGCCTCCTCAAATCCAAAGGCAGAGGTTTCCATGCTGAGACCTCACAGGGTAACAGTTGGACTTGATGATTTTCAAGGTCTTTTCTGACCTAAATGATTCTATAATCTATAAGCTGTGCTGCCAATGGCTGCACCTGTGGGATGTTTCCTACTGCCTCTTCCCCTGGCCAAAGCCGTTCCAGCTGGAGCAACTCCCGGTCTGCGTCTTTCACACACAGCAGATACTGGGACTGTCTCCCAGCTCTCCAGAATATGCTGGGTGATACCAGAGCTCTGGGTGCTACATGCTGCTCTGGAAGCGGCAGCAGGAGGTGCCTCTGTATTTCAGTCAGATTTCAGCCATGTTTTGCTTTCCACTGTGGGTTTGGCAGTGGAGCTCTCATCCCAAAGGACAAATGAGTGCTTAGGAGTAAAATTATCCCAGACACTATTTTATTGCTCCTAGAGGTAGGAAGGATGCCTGGGTCATAGCTTCAGGGCAGTTATTTAGATTTGTCTGCTGATGCTGCCATACCTCTTGATTGCTCCCTTTAGCGATTTCTGAGTTCAATGCAGTTGTCTCAAATCATCCTCCTTGAGTGGCTGACAGGCTCTGAGGCCCTATCCTGCTGGGTTTGGGGCATGGGACAGAGCTGAAAGTGCCCTGGATCCACAGCGGGGACATTGCCCACCCTGTGGAGCAGGCATATTCAGGTTTGCTTTGGGCAGGTGAGGTTTGGGCATAGCTCCTGGAGGAGGTACCTGCATCCCACTCCCAGCAAGGCTCAGCTCATCCAAAACCCCTGGGCGCTGTGTGAACCCCACCACGCCAGGACAATCCCCCACAAAGCCTTTGTTTTGTTGCAGTAAAACCTGAGGGGGGAAACCTGAGGTTCCTGTAATGCCTCTGGGCTTGCAGAGCCCAGACTGTCTCATCCACCCACCCTGCATTGGGGTCCAAAACTGAGTGGGGGACTTGGGACACAGTAATTAGCCATGGGATGCCCATCAGCTGAGATGGGCAGGCTGGAGATCCTGGGGACCCCTTCCATGCATGGCTGCTGAGGCTCAGCGGCATCCCAGGGTACCCCACATTTGCAGGGCAAGGTGTGTCTGCAAGAATAAACCCTGAAAATCCTGATCAACTGGTGCCTCCTAGCCCCAGTGCCGGGGCCACCTTCAATGCTGCAACCGCTCACGCCATAGAAGGAAAGATAAAGCCATGGTGGCTTCCCAGAGGCTTCCTAGAGTTTTCCTGCTCTCTCTGGCAACTGCGCTTCCCTCCAACTTTAGAGGCGGGGAGAGGGGGCTGCATGGGAGGTGGAGGCAGGGACGCTTGTTTGCTTTGCCTCACTTTTTTCCCAAGCCAAGCTCCCTAATCTGTTCTGTATTTGGTCACATCACTGTGACAGTGGGGCCACACCAGGGTGCAGCCAGCACGGTGGGGTGCTCCCCACAGGCTGCAGGGTGGGTTTGTGAGGGAACCATGTTTTTTAGGGGTGGCTTTGCTGGGGGCTGGAGAGCAGCAATGTAACTGCAGGTGGATTCTCTCACTCATGGTGCCTTCAAACTCCTGCCCAGGAGCATGACCCAGTGATGGGCATCAGGGGCAAGATTTGCCCCGCACTGGGGAGGTGGAGCTGTGAGAACAGTCAAGATTTGCTTCTGTCTTTCAGCAACAGATAAAAATATATCCATCTCTGGGGGTTTTTCCCCTCCTCCCCTCCAAGTGACTAAATTAAACCCATGCAGGGCTGGAAGGCATCCTGCAGAGCTATGTTGCTGAAGGCAGCTCCCGGCTCTGGGTTATATCAGCCCCGTGGCAGCAGTGGGAGCGTGCGGGAGTGCACAGGGCCGAGAAGCACATTCCTGTGCTTCTGAGGTCATTGCTTGTGCTGACGCCAGCCCTTGCCTGCTGCCAGCCCAGCACAGTGTCGGCGTTGCCTCTGCTTTATGGGTGCTTTTCATTTCTCACTCCTGCCTCAGCCTGAGCTGTGTCAAGGCCCAGCTGTGCAGAGCACTGGTGCCAGGTGCCAGGGACCAGGCTGACCCTGAGCATCCCAGGGATGGGGCAGGAGGAGGGTGACAAGGAAGCTCCATACCTGAAGCCCTGCCAAGTGCTGCCTCTTCTCCCCACCAAATGCTGCCAGAGCCTATTTTGCCCCAGCACTACATCCGGGAGGGTTGTGAGCATCCCTCAGGTTTTCCAGCCAGTGGCTGGCAGTACTGCGTGGCAAAGTGTCCAGGCCACATGGAAACAGCACAGGCTCGGGGCTGGCTTCCAGGCAGTGTATGTGCACCCATGGGTGCTCAGGGCTGTCAAAGTACAGGAGGTTGGGAAGGGGCCACTACTGCTTGAGCAGTAGTGACTGTAGTAGTTGACCTGTGTTTTAGCAGGGAGGAAGTGTGCTCAGCACAGGGTGTCTGGGCTGCAGGGTGTCCTCTGCCTGCAGCCACCTGCCCTCCTTTGTCCTCCCCTGCTCCAACCCCCTTTCTCTCTGCCAGGGACAGCTAAAAGCCCAGCAGCAGAGGGGACCAGCTTCCCAGGAGCTCACAGCCTTGAAGACAGAGAATGGTGAGAAGAAAATGAATGTCTCCCCCACACTGTGCTTCCTCAGTGGGATATTAAGAAAGCAGTAGGACAGACCCCAGGGTGGCCAGCAAGGCTGGGGAGGATGGGGATGATGGCTGCAGACATGATGGCACCCCAAAGATGATGGCATCCCATCCTCTCAGGCAAACAGGTTGTCCCCAGGGCAGGAGGCCTAACGATCTATGTCCTCTATCAGCCTGCCAGCCCCATCCCAGTTAGTGCTAATTTGCACCAGTGAGGTGAGGGAGAGGCTTTTGTCCAGTGGGAATAGGACAGGGCCTGAACCCAGGCCACGGCACTGGCAGGTTATCTGCCCAGGACATCCAAGCATCCTGGTTAGCAGGATGCAGCTGGCACTGGTTCAGCTGTGTTTGCGTTGCAGCCAATGTTGCCCTGTTGCCTGAGGATGGGAAAGAGAAGACAGTGCTTCAAGAGAAGCAGATGGAGAGTGGGACACTCCTCCAAGGCCAGGAGGAGAAGGAGGAGCAACTGTGGGATGCTGGATGCACAGGCACCGCGAGAATCACCCACAACATTAACATCCAGGTCAGTCAAAACAGCAGGTGCTGCAAGGAGCATGTGGCCAGCCAGGACTTCCCAAGCAACAGTCATGGACCTGGCACATGCTGGGCTGGGTTCTCCCATTTTCGGGAGTAGGAAGGGGTTAGGAAGCCCAGAGTGGTGTATGTCTGGTGATGAGGGGACAGGGAGTGCCAGAGCATCCCTTACACCAGAGGGTTTGTCATCTCCCTGCTTCCCAGGTGGAAAAGAGAAAGCACCTGGAGCCGGAGGAGCAGTTTGATGCCCTCAGGAGAGAACACATGGAGACCCTGCAAGGTGCGTGCCAGAATAGGAGGGCTCCCCACAGCCCCCCTGCCCACTCACCCCCACACTGCTGGTGCCCCTCTGACTTTGTGTGGGGCCATGGGAATGGTACCCCCCACACCACAGTACAGTGGGGCTTACATGAGGTTTGCTGTCCCGGTGTCTCCATACTGGTGACACTCATCTCATGTACCCCCTGCAGAGCTCCAGAGAGCACATGAGCAGGAGAAGCTGCTGCTGGCAGAGTCCCACCACAGGTCCCAGGCAGCCTTGCAGGTACCAGTGGAGAAATGCCTGGGGAGGGAGTGCTGGGGGACAGCTTGAGGACCATCTGTTGGTTCTTCTGTGGTGCCCCAAGCTCCTCAATTCAGTCCCTGGTATGCCCAGGGATCACTCAGGCACCCCAGCCCTGGTGTTATCAGGGTGCCGTAACTCAGCAGGTCACCTGCTTGGGAAGAAATCCTGGACATGTCTCATCCTGCTTCTTCCCTGGCTGCCCTAGGAGACAATCCAGGCACTGAATTCCCAGCTGAAGTCTTTCCAGGAGAGGATGAAGAGGGTGGAGGAGTCACTCTTAAGCACAGACTACAAGAAACACGTCCAGGTACAGGAGAGCATATCCCTGTCCCTGGGAGGTACATGTGATGTCGGGGGGTCCCTTGAACACAAGTGATGGACAAAACATGGTGCCTTGTGGGTACAAACCCATCCTGGGCCATGCAGATGAGACCACTGGCCTGCTGGCATCATGTGTGTGGGGTGAACCATGGCAGATGCCCCAAATGCCCACCCTGCTGCAGTTACCTCCACCCCACCGTGTCCCACAGGAGCACGGGAGCCCCAGCCCCTTCTGGGAGCAGGAGCTGGAGAGCCTGCACTTTGTCATTGAGATGAAGAATGAGCACATCCACAGCCTGGACAAGAAGCTGCTGAACCTAGAGACCGTGGTGGGTTGAAGGGGCAGGGGTGGGGGGGAGGTGAGGGGGAGTGTCACAGGTGGGGGTTCCTCTTTCCAGCTCTTAGGATTACAGATTTTTTTAGGCTGGAAAAGACCTTTAAGATCATTGAGTCTATTATTCCAGCATTGCCAGGTCACTACTAAAACATGGCCTTCAGCACCGCATCTACAGGGCTTTTAAAAGGCATGGTGACTCCTCCACATCTCTGGGCAGCGGGTTCCAGGGCTTGACAACCCTTCTGGGGGGGGACATTTTTCCTAATGTCCAATCTAAAGCTCCCATGGCACAATGTGTGGCCTCTTCTCCCCACCGGAATCCTGTCCAGAAATTGCAGCTGAAGCAGAGGTGGATGGAGCCCAGTTCCTTTCTTGGAGTGGGGATACAGGCGTAATGCCACGGTGCTCACACCAAGCTTGCATTCACCCAAGACAGGGGGGTGTGGGAGGGAGAGTTCAGATGCACTTTCCAGCTCCTTCCTCATCCCTGTGCCCCACTTTCAGGTGGAGAGGAACCTTCTGCTGGAGGAGAAAGTGAAAACTCTCCAGCAGGAGAATGAGGACCTGCAAGTTCGCACCCAGAACCACTTGGTCATGGCGAGGTAAGTGCTGGTGCCCATGTAGTATCTCCCTTGGTGGAGAGGTGCCAGAGGGATAACATCTGTCCGTGTGTGGTGCTGCTGGGTGAGGTGAGGGCTCATGGGCACATGCCCTTTGCCCACAGGCAGCTGTCGGAGGAGCTGCTGGTGGCTCGTGGGGCACTGGAGAAGGAGTCCCAGCTGCGGGAGCAAGCTCGGCGTGAGAAGGAGGAGCTGCTGTACCGGGTGCTCAACGTTGGGGACGGGTCCCCCTTCCCTATGGCTGCTGGCGAGGTGCCCCTCATTGCCACGTAGCATGACACCAACTGTCACCATCTGCTGCCTGGGGGGACTGTCAGGGATTTTCTCCAGGTGCACTAGCCTGGGGCTGCTCTCACCAGTGCCCCCACTGCCAGGGCAGGCCCCTGGGCCAGTTGAGACATTGGGGCAATGCAGCATTTCACAGGACACTTGCACCTGCCTTTCCCCAGCCCACGTGGAGCTGCAGGGGGCCCCTGGCCACCCCCTTGTGCCATCCCTCCACCCCTTCCTCTGGGGGGGAGGCTGTGTGTGGCTTTCTGGGTGTAAAAGGGGTCAGCCATGACACACAAACGCGCACTGGGATGGAGCCGACAACAGTACTTGGCTCCGAGCATGACCAGCATCAGTGATGCCTAGAGGCATGAGGTGGTCATGGGGATGGGATGAGGACAAGCACCAGGAGGATGAGGAGGGTGCTGTGGACACAGTAGTGTTAAGGTACCTCACTCCCTGGGGAGCAAGTGGCCAAGCCCAGGGCTGAGACACAGAGGCTTTCACGGAGTGGCAGCAAAGGGCAGAAGGGATGGTCAGAGCTGTGTATACCGGCTGCCTCTGGCACTGCCCTCACCCCAGACCCCATCAGCCTGTCCCATTTCAGCGTTTGGCCTCCTGCTCAGGCTGCTCTGAGCCAATGCCACCCACTCCTGCCATTCCAGCAAAAGCAGGGCCTCCCTGCCCAGGGGAGGGAGGGACAGGCAGAGCTCCCACCCACATCCTCCTCTCCCATCACCTCCTCCATCTTCAGCAAACAGCTTCCAGGGGTACCTCCTGCAGCCCAGGTATGTCCCCATTCACCACCCACAGACACCAAGCCCTTCTTGTCCCTGCTGCCCCTCAGCAGCACCACCAGCCCCATCTTCTCCTCCAAAGCCAGACAGAGGTGAACATTCAGGGAGCAGAGCATCCTCTCAAGGGGGAACAATCTTCAGCAGCACCTGCCAGCAGGTCATATACCTCCCTTCTCCAAGCCAGCACATCACCATCAGGGAAGATACTGCCAGCACAGCTGCAGGTCAGGGCTGGATGCACACAAGCACTTTCCACTGGGTGCACAAGTGTGGTGGGACAGTCACTGCTCCAGAGGCTGTCACTGGCCTGTCCCCTCCACAGGGCTGTTTAGCCAGGGGTTATATGCATGTGCACCAGATCAATGTGCTACTACCTGTAACGATTACAGACCTGTAAGAAGCACCAGCCTCTAGAATCCCTTATCAGTGTTTTTTTTTGGGGACGGCTGCAGTAGCATCTTACAGCAGGGCCCCATGTTCTGCACCAAGAGCAGGAGGAAGACAAGGAAGGGTGGGAGCAGGCACCACAAAGCCACAACAAGAGAGCCCCAGAGGGGGCCCTGCTGCTGATCCCCCATTTCCCTGCCCCTTCCCCTGCTTTACTCATTTCAATGGGCTCCCAGTACAGGGCAGACCCTCACCCTCCCAGCCCTGCCAAGCTGGGGAGGCAACTGCAACAGCCACTTCCGTCCTTTGTGCTGATCCTTATCAGGAAAATATCAGCTGAACAAGGCAGCCAGGAAGGCAACGTGAATGGGGGGGGTCCAGCTCTCACCTGAGCACCTCTATGGGGTGCCCAGAGTGGGAAATAGGGGTGTCTGATGATTAGACCAAAGTCCAATACAAGGCAATCACTGCTCCCTGCACCTCAGCTGCTCTGAGAACAGGTAGTAGGGCAGCCTCCAGCTTTACAAAGTGACCTCAGGGCTGTGGGGGGACATGCCAAGAGTCATAGCACCGAAGCAGGGGTCACGGGATGGGCCACTGCCCCAGCTATTCCTGCCTTGCTGTAGGATGGCTGGGCAGAGGGATATGAGGCTGGCAGGGTTGAGCATCCTGCCCCAGGCACCTAGTACCACATTGCACTCCCTCAAGGTGCATCATGAGTGTGTGGGACCCAGATGAATGTGCCCAGCTCCAGGAAAAGGGAGTGCTGGGAACAGGGGAGGAGGAATAAATGAGTCTAGAATCTAAAGGACTTACACCCACAAGTCAGGAGGAAATATCTCAGCACAGGCAGTGCTGGAGAAGCTCTGCTGAGGGACAGGGTAGGCAAGGGGACAGGGGGAAGTTTGGGGGCTGCAAGGAGAGGTCTCAGGTAAAAAAAAAAAAGCGCCCAAACAAACCAAAGCAAGCTACAACTCAGTAACAGACAGAAAACCACTTGTCTGCTCTTTTCTCTCCAAACAATACTCCTTCACCAGGAGAAAACAGCTCCCAGGGATCATGGCAGGTCTGTGCCCCTTCACAGGATGGGACCTTTGGCCAAAGGGGCCTCTGTGCTCCTCAAGCCCAGTGCTTTTTATTGCTCTGGAGCAGACTGGCACCTCACAGTCCCAGGGGGCTTCAGGGCCACCTCCCTGCCCATGCTTCCCAGTAGTTCACAGGGAGCTGCTCCTTCAGGCCAGCAGCTCTCATCGCTGTGCCAGATCCCATAGCCAAAGTAAATGAGGAAACCTAGAAACAGGCAGAACTGGGCAGGGCTCTCTCTTCCCTCCCTCCCAGACACAAAGCTCTCACTCCTTGAGGCCACACATCAGAGAATGGAGTACTCTCACCACCCTTTGACATTAAGTTCAGCACTTCCTCCAGCCACTCACACCACTCTGCAAGCCAGCTTTAGTGCTGCAGGCTCTCAAACCACCTATGCTTCACCCAAAGAGGTTGCCACCAACTCTGAGACCTCAAGGGCTGCCAGGCTTACTGATGGCCTTCCAGAGCAGGTACCACAGCCAGGCAGTCACACGGAGCTGGGCCATCAGGATGCTGTTGATGATGATGCCAAGGAGCAGCAGGAAGGGTGGGCAGGGAACCTGCAGGGACCAAACACAAGGGAACAAGGCCATGCCTTCACACAGAGGCACTGGCTGGCCCACAGGCAGGGGTTTCACAGCCTACTTGGGCTCTTTGCTGCCTTGGCTAGTTGCTGACAGATGAGGGGAAGCCCAGCCTTGCTGTCAGGCTCTGAGACTTCAGCTGGGACTGCAGCCTATGCTGGAGAAGAATGCTCATAGAGGGTGGTTTTGTTAACAGCTCCTGCAGCGGGGCAGAAGGTACTGCTGGATTTACAGGGGAGACAGTAAACCACCAGCAAAACTCATCCAGGGTTTCAGGACTGGGTTTGTTTTTTCTGAAGAGCAGCTCTGATTTGTGCAGCAGGCCCTGGGCTCAGTTGGGGCTGCAGCAGGTGCCCCTTTGGCCTGTGAGACACTGGGAGAAGCAGCAGGCAACCTCATGGTCCCTACAGAAAACCCAGTGAGCTGCCTGATACCTCCAATAACACCTTGTTCAGTGTGGACACAGCAAAGGTCTCTGCCTCTGCAGAGACCCTCTGCAGAGGGAACACCCCTGATCCAATGTAACCCTTCCCCCATGGGGTTGTGGCACTTGCCTCCTCTCTGTCCCCCAGGTCCCTCTCCCTGGGGATGGTCCCCAGCTCTAGGCTGTGTACTTACCATGAAGGATGGTCTCTCCCAGCTCTGAGGCTGCCTCCAGATGAGCAGAGCTGCCACCAGGATCCCCAGGAGAGGCAGAACTAAAGCAGTGATACACCACCAGGCACCCCTGGCTCAGAGACAGGACAGACCCACGGTGCTCACCCAGTTCACAGTGCAGACGAGGATGGCTGTGGAGGGACCACAGCAGCTTGCCAGGGCAGTGCTGGGCTCATCCCTCTCCTCAGCTGCAGCACCCAAGGCTGCCAAGGTGGGAGGGATAAAGAACAACCATAGGACAGGGCTGGGTGCCTTGTCATGGCAGGTTTTGCCTTCACTCTGGGAAGTAGATGGAGTGGGAAGTTTCCTAAGGTCCTACTGGGGCAGCCAGCCATGGGACAGGAGAGGGCAGGAAGGAGCCAGGCAGATCCTGCCTGCATCCTGCTGCCAAGTGGTTTTCCACAAGCAGGAATATGCCAGCCCATGCTACAGCAGCAATGTCCCCCATGGGTACTCCCACATCAGCTCCTGATAAAGCACATCCATCACTCTCATGCATACCTGTGGCTGACAAAGCCCAGGCCACCATGGCAGAGAAACATGGGGTGGGACATGGAGGTGGCTGGACAAGATGGTCCCACCAGAACTGCACAGCTGGGACCTCCCTCTCAAGAGCATCCTGAACACCGAGTTCAGGCCAATAGCTGAGGAGCAGATACGGGATGTTGAGGTACATGAGTGTGCACTAAGGCCAGTGCCCTGCCCCAGGCATGGCAAATACCAGAAGCTAGGCAAGCCCCATCCCCTGTCCCCAGCAGCCTCACCTGAGCAGCAGCACACAGCCAGCCACCAGCAAGTAGGCCAGCAGCATGCTAATGGACATTGTGTCAACCAGGGCTTTCAGGTCAAAGAGGAGTGCCAGGAGAGCTGCAGGGATGAGAAGCCCTTTCAGCCTCCCAGCAGAGCTGGCGGCACTGCTGCTGTGCGCATCTCGGCTGTGCTCTCCCCCTGCCTCCCCCAGCTCAGTTCCTGACACCCACTGTTACAGGGCACAAGCACCAAAATGAGCTAGTGATGCTTCAGCCACCAGTTCAAAGCACCCTGCCAGCCCAGAGAGGCTGAACTGTGTCCAGGATAGCACTGAGGCCAAATGGTCTCTCACCCACAGGAAGGAGACCTTCTTCTGCATGGGGGGAATATTGGCAAGCTAAGGGGTGTGTGTGTTGTCCCACTGGAAGAAGGCATCCACCAAGCCCTGCTCAAAGTTGAATAAACCAACTGCTCACCCAGCTGCCACTCCTCAGGACACCACTGTTGCCACCACAGGGCACTAATGACAACTAATTTGGGCCAGAGGTTTGAAGAGGAGCCCATCTTGAGCCATTGCATACAGCATCTGTGGCATGGGGAACAGAGAGCCCAGGAGGCTGCAGAGAGGGAAAAAGACGGGGAGGAAGAAGAGGGCAGGCATCCAAGAATTGCCCATCCTGCCTTTTGATCTTCCTTGGGTGCCAAGGGAGCTCCCATTCATCTGTACGGCTGACAAGACCAGCACCTCCCTCACCATCAAGTGACGGACAGTATTGGGAAAGAGATGCCCACAGGCCACTGGGAGCCCTGTGCACCCCAGTCTGCTCCTGCAGAGTCACAGCGCCACCAAACACCTGACTGCTTCCTCCAACTCTGAGCTAAATGCAGCATGCCAAGGGTTTTGGTTGCTCTCCTTGATCAGGAGGAGCCAGGCTGGGAACAACAGGGTTTGTGAGGAAGGGATGAGGGATTTTGGCTGAGCAGAGCAGTCAGAAGGAAGGGGCTGGGGATAGCTCCTGAATGTGTTCTAGCTCCAGGGCAACCTTGTTCTGAGCTACAGAGCTGTCAGCAGAGGACTCCCCTCACCTGGTCATCAAAGCACACAGTGACCCCGCAGCTACAGCATGCTTTGCACTGTTCCAGCCAACATATTCAAAAGCCACTGGGAGTGGGCTCATGGCGTCCAGGAGGTAGTAGGGCATCATCAGGGTGAGGGCAGACACCCCAAAGTACATGAGGAAGCAGATGAGGAGAGGATGATGCTGATGGGGATAGATCTCTGTGGGTCCCTCACTTCTTCCTCTGGGGAGGAAAAGCTCTGCTAAAACCAGATGCTCATTTAATCATAGAATAATTCAGGTTGGAAAGACCCTTAAGATCATCAATTCCAACCATTAATGCAGTACTGCCAAATCCATCAAAATGTGCATGGCATGCTAAGAGCCAGCTCAGGCTGGAGAGCATAACCCATTTCCCCCACCAGAGGAGACACAAAGGCCTTCTAGCAAGGACCACTAGACCTCCTGGGCTCCAGGGTTATGGGAACAGGAAGTGACTCTGCTTCAGGATTAGCCCAGTCATGCCACATGGACTCTTATAGTTCATCTGAGCATGGAGGGCAGGACAGAGCATCTGTGGCACAGAGGCAGGAACATGCCCATTCCCAGCCTAGCCCTACACCAGCTCCCAGGGCTGTGGGAAGAATCACTGCCATGGCCCCCTAGCCTGGAGGGGAGGGTCCCACTGGTATCTCTCCCCACCTCACCCATTGTGAGATGCAGCCAAACCCAACGAAGGCATAGAAATAAGTAGAGACTCCAGATAAAGTCCCAGTGAAACCACAGGGCATGAAGCCTCCCACCCCAAAGGCACTGGTCATGTTGTCAGCCACAGACTGGTTCCTCGGAGGCAGGGGAAAAGTCAGGCTGTGCAGAGGATCAGTGCTATGGGGTCCCAGGGAAGGGCCAGGCTGAACAGTCCATCCAACCCACTGATCCCTCCAGCATCAACCCAGCAGGGCTTAGAACTGCAGGCTGGAGAGCCACTGGACAAAGCCAGGTAAGCTTGGGCTGCCTGCCTCCCCCCCCCAGCAGCACCAACCCACTGCACACCGCCAATCCCACACAGGGCATAGCATGCTGATGATTTTCCCTTCTTCTGCAAACAAAAAATCTTACTCTGTCCATCCTCTGGGCAAACTGCTCCAGCTGTGAGCCAACAGGGACAGCAAGGACCAGGCAGCCCCTGTTACATTCTCCCCTTAAATCCCTTCTGGGAGCACCCTGGCCCTCCCCCCACTGACCACCACTCCAGGCTGCACAATGGGAAACCTATGCAGAAATATTTTTCCCACAAGGCCTTCCAAATCATACACACAAGCCTGCAATGCTAATAAGCTCAAAAACATTACCGAGGGAGTTTAATAGGATTTCAAAATTGCCCTTGCAAGTGGAAGGGGGAACACCATTCCCTCTCTTCCCACCACCCTCACCTCAATCTGTGGAGTGGAGAAGGTTTTGGAGGAAATCTAGGAGCAGAAACATGACCAGGTAAGGATGCAGAGATAAATGTCCCTGCAGCTGTAACTGCACCCAGTCTGAGCTCCTCCCTGGAGAGCACAGAGGGAGATGAGCAGGTCCATGGGCATCCATCATGATGCAGCCAAGAGCACTAGGAGGAGAGCAGGACTCTTGTCCTGCATGGTGAATAAAGCTGTCCTTGTCACCCATGTTGTCTCCTGAGTGAGGTCTTCAGATATCAATGCCAGCCAAAGGGAGCATTCCCCCAAGGGAACAACAGGGCATGAACAAGTAGTTGGTGGTAGCTGGCCCTTTCCAAGGTGTCCCCAGTACCCTGGGGAAGCACAGTCCTGTGACTGCATGATCTCTATGGGCATGTAACATGCAGCTTGGGGTCCCTGCTGCCCAGGGCCACAATTTCCCAGGACAGGCAGGGCTGAGCAGCTCAGCTGCATTGCAGCCTCAGGGAGATTCTTGAGCCAGCAGGTACCATCAGGGGTTGCATGCCAGGAAAGTTATATGCCAGCAGCCTTCAACATCTTAAGGAGCTTTATCTGCTCCTGCTGGTATCAGCCAGAGTACAGATACTACTGTCCATGGCTCTTGGGAAGCCTACCAGCTCTTTCACCCCTTCTTTCTGCAGCTTCTGTGCTGTCTAAGGCAGGGGGTGATGGTAAAGAAAGTGAGGTTAACCTAGATTAGTCAGGGAAGGAAATAGCCTCAGGGCACTGCAGACAGGGTACAGCCTGTCAGGAGCACCTTGAGAGACCCAGTGTGCACTCCAAGGTCTTCACATCCCTGTGTCTGCAGCACAGGAGGGAAGGTCGGAGGGGACAGTGGGCTGTTGCTGCCCAGCTCCCAGTACCAGCTCAGCTCTTGCCCCACAGCTGGTCTTTGCAGATCTCAGCACCTTCCTCCTTAAGCAGGTCCTGAGGAGCCACTCTTGGCTTTTGCAGAGACAGTCAGGGATAGATGTTTCACAACCATGACCGGGAAAGGGGGTGATTTGGTGGAGGTGGTCGGCAGCAGGATCAGCCCAAGAGGCAGCAGGGTACCCTGCACCCCGGTGTTCATGAGAAAATCGGGGGGGGGGGGGGGGTAGGGGGGGGATTTGCGCCGTTATTGAGGGATCTTCGTTATTACCTTGCA